>PVJA010025744.1:0-30397 GCA_004027025.1 Myocastor coypus
AAAAAAAAAAATCCTATGAACAGATTTTGAAATGGGAAATCTTTTTCTAACAACTCAAAAACAGGTGACACTGTGCTCAGATATTTGATCACTGTCCTGGCAATTATTGCTTTACAATCATTCTGTTAGCCTTAAATTCCAAGTGTGTTGATCAGGTCCTGTGTTATCCATAGCTGTAAATTTTGGTTACTGTGCAATAACATCAAAGTTTACCCTACAGGTCTTGGGACAAAGTAAAATTAGATCACCTTCCATAGCATTCTGATGCTAAAGTACACCTGCTACCCAGAGATTCAAACACAGCACCTTGGAATAAACAACCTGAATGGTAACATGAATTACCTGAGGCCTAATCATTTTCTATGATTACAGATACATGCTTTCCGCATATTTCTGCCATGATTCATTTGTACGCATTTTTTTTTTTTTTTCCTTTTCTTCTGGGCCTAGAGTTCCTGGACCAGGCCTCATCATGGGATAGTGCACTTTATAAATCAGTGATAGCTTTTTGGTGACTTTTGAATAGCTGGAAGCTCCAAAGTTAAATGAGATGATGGAAACCATTTTAAGACATCATATCTAATTAATTAATAAGGTACTATGAGTTTGCTGTTTTACTATATTTGGAAAAGACAACTCCACTGAGCATAGTTGATCTGAAGATGACTAATACCTTCTCTGCTTTCATTACAAAGATAATTAAGAAAATTTACAGGGTGTACTAATGAGTAAGTCCCTACTGAAATCATCCATTAAGCTGTGAAAGAGACATTTTTTTGTCTTCAAGAAATGTTTCTGTATGGGAATAGGCGTGTAGACTTAGATGTAGTTCTGAGGGTATTATGTTATTTTAACCCACTCTCCAAAGCTGTTAGCTAAATTGTAAGTAATGCTACAATGAGCTCCACTTGTGAAATGGGCCCTATCCAGCTGTTCACTTTAGTTAGTCAAAGTTCAATGGAAGGGTTACAGAGGTAGCTCTGTGGCCCAAGCACCTGCCTAGGCAAGCTTAAGATCCCAAGTTCAGTTCCTAATACAGCATACCAAGCAGGCCCCCAAGACCAGGCATGGTGGCACATGCCTATAATCCCAGCACAATGAAGACTGAAAACAGGAGGATTACTCTGAGTCAGAGTTGCATAGTGACACCCTGTACCAAATATATAAAAAATTTTAAAACATAAGAAGGTCTCAGTGGAAACTTTGCTGGCTGAGCATTTCACTGAAGAATTTTATGACTCTTAGTCACAGGTCAAGGATTTGTGAAAACACCAATGAGAAAAATGCCTCAGCATAGACATGAAGTCAGGCAGATGCAGAATGGGATGTTTGTAATTGAAATGTGACATGCGCACATGAACCTAATTTTAGTGGGGCACCACTTCACACAGCATGGTCTTATGAGTATTTTGCTAAATCTGTGACTTCTTGAAATATTTGCACTACATCTTCACGTGCTGCTCTCCATTCTGTCCACCTGCCTGCCAGCATTCTCAGGGTCAAAAATTAGGAAAGCATGTCATTTTATCTCACTTTTACTAGTAATTCCATGAAAAGGGAGGATCATGGCTTCCACCCATTCAGTTTGAGCTTCTATCATTTATGAGGTGCTTCTCTAGAAGCCGGGCTGCCGCAGTGAACCAACACAGACAAAATCTTGTTTTGATTTATGTGAGATTACACTCACTCACAAAGCTACTGTTTTCGCACTAGGCTAAGAGGACTGTCACCAGTGCTGTCCCTTCATTGTCTCTAATGAAGGTCCACTCATGGCCTTTCTGCTGGTTCCATAAGATCCAGGTTTGTGTCCGGGAAGCTATTAGCCTAGCTATTAAATCACCACCTTGCTTGGGGGTACCACATGCTGTGTTTATGCAACTTACACTGATATTTTGATGCAAACTTTGACCTTTTAAGGAAAAAAACAGAGAAAAGAAAAAGCTGTTAGATCATTTAATTTTGTTATTTAGTAGATAAGAAATAAAACTGATAAGATAGTATAATGATACTTAATATGTACATAACATTTACCTCCTGCCAAGAACTGTTCTAAGATATATTTATGTGTATATAGCTATATAAATATCTTAAGTGATAATAATCCTATATGTATATATCCTATTTTAAACATAAATTTATATGGATATATATATATATATACATATATATATATATATATATATATATATTCACTTAAACTTCTAATAGTTCTCATTTTATAGATGAAGACAACAAAGTTGGAGCCCAAATAGATTAAGCAGTTTTCCAAGTAATGTAGCTACTGAGCCTTAAGATTTGAGTTTAGGTAGACTGGATTCCAGGGCCTGTTCTTAGAAGCTACATGGTTACATCCCAATCTACTGGTCACAATAATTTTGGCTCTTTTATGGATTTCATTTTACAACCTGTACTCAGCTCTTTCACTAATACAGATGTCAGAGCAGCTGTATAAAAGCTACACACTATTACACAAAGATGCTGTCACGCTGTCCTGTTTATTTTATTATAGTAGAAAGGCTGCTTATAGCAGGATACATTACTGATAAAAAGCACCATTGTGCTCCTCATAAGATATGCCTTTACATTCCAGCGGTACTCAGACATAGAGTTCTGTGTTTAAAAACAGATAATTTTTCATAGGAAAGTATAAGAATAGTAAGCTAAGAGTTAGAGACCTCATATCATAAACTAATAAAATTCTATAATTATATTATGTCAAGTATAATACTCAGATTAAGTATTTCTATAAGAGCTGAGCTTCTAAAACAAGTATTTTATATATATTTATCTTACATTTCACTAAAGACATGAGACTAAAAAAGATTCATAATAGTAAAATTTGAAAAGTAACAATTATAATTTTTGTCTATGTTTAACATATACAGTTCTAGAATTTCTTGTTTATTAGAAATTTTAAATCAGTTGCATTCTCAACTCTGTTTCAACTACTTATGGCAGCATTAATTTTTTCAGACACAGACCAAATAAAGGGAATGCTCTCATCAGTAGAGCTAATAAATTGCACTAGCAGTGAAGTAAGAGGGCTTCTAAAACGTTCAGAAGTTAATATATACCAGTCAGTCTTCATTTAATATAATAAAACTTCTTTAAAGAAAAGTTTCATTTTTTAAAATCAACATTTCATCCTTTGTCATATTTAGGATAGTCTTCTGTCTTTTCAAATGGCGCATGTTTCTGAGAACTGGGAGAAAGTTATAATTATTTCAGAAAATTAAAACACATAAGCTGAGATGAAGCAATAGAAGATCGTTGGAGTTTTAACCTGGTTCAACCCAGCACAGGTCTTTGGCCAGCTGCTGCAGCCCACCTGCTGTACACCACCTGGCAGAGTTTTCTGGCAACTTCTCATTACTGACCAAAACAACTGTAGCAGAGAAAAAAGTTAGAGGTCATAAGGGTCACAGAAACAAGTAGGCAAGGAAAGATGAAAGATGCATGAATCACTCTTCCCCTTCAAAATGTATTAAGAAGAAAATTACCCTCACTTTTGATGCGATGCTAATAGACATTTGTAGTGTACGTAAGATGTCTTACTAATATAACAGTAATATCCATGGTAAACATGCTAGTAACCCTACAGGAACTTGTATCTTACACTTTAAATGTACATAAGAACATTGTTTCACAGGATGCTACTCATAAAAACACACAGAAAGTTTATATCATGTTTTTGGTCACCCGTAGACTTTTAGAAACTAGACTTTAGAAAACTTTAGAAATTATATATAGTAATCTTACTATGTACAATTATATATTTCTAAAGAAGAACCATTTTAGCCTTAACCTTTTATTAGAAGTGAAAAGATAAGAAAAGAATAAAACAGGAGTATCATAAAACAAGTACTCAGATTTCAACTGCTTCAAAGCAAGGGCTCAAGGACTGGCAAGATAGCTCAGCAGAGATAGCTCACTGCCTGCTTAGGCAAGTGCAGGGATGGGGGTTCAATCCCCGGCCTCACATGCCGTGTCAGCCCTGTCCCCAGGGTACACCAAGCTGGCAACTGAGTCTGGGCATGGTGGCACATGCCTGTAATCCCAGTGCTGGGGAGGCTGAAAACAAGATGATCACTACAAGTCTGAGCTTCATAGAGAGTCCCTGTGCCAATTACATTTAAAAAAAAAAGAATTCAACAAAACTTGTCATTGTACTTAGTGGTAATGATGATTTCTCTGTTTAAAAAAAAAAAAGAAGCAAGAAGAACATTTATGAAAGAAATTGAAGATATAGTGAAGATGGATGTTGGGCAATGGACATGGAGAGATTGTATTTTATTCTTCTATGGATGAAATAATGCAAATATATGAATGCCCCCCCATCCTAATAGCATGCAAACTTGCATTCCAAGGAAATTTTAGTTTATGAAATACTGCACACCTTCCATGTGGCTGAGTACAAAACGAACATTTTATTGTGCTAATATTTACTTGGGATGGGCATGGTGATACACTCTTGTTTATCCCAGTACTTAAGAGGCTGAGGCAGGAGGATCACTGTAAGTTTGAGGCCAGCCAGCGCTATGAAGTGAGTTTAAGTCCAGCATAGGCTGCATAGTGAAACCCTAAAAAAGACAAAAAGAGAATTTTTAATGTATTTGCTGAGTGAAAGTTCTTAATTTTTATGCAATGGTAGTACTGGGCAAACTGTGATGGTTTTAATAATAGTTGAGTAATTACTTCCCCAAACTAAACAGACTGCAACTTATTAAAAACTTAAAGGAACGAAACTTTATAGTTTTAGGAAATAGCTGAAAGTCATCTTGTTCAATCACCAACCAATAGAGCAATTATTCTGAAATACTCCAGGACAAGTGTGCAGTTGTGCTCTTGATCAAATCCAGTGGTACAGATCATTGTACTGACTGAGATTGCCACAGCAATTCTGTTAGATTCTTTTTCTTTTCCAGGCTGATGAGTTAGCTCAGTGGACAAAGCACCTACTTAGGCATGCTCAGGGTCTCTGGTTCCATGCCTTGCGCCACTTGCTGTGCTGGCCCCACCCTTGGGTATATTGAGCCAGCCACCCAAGACAGGCATGACAGCACATGCCTGTAATCCCAGTGCTGGGAGCCTGAAAACAGGAAGATCACTTCAAGTCCAAGCTGTGTGCAGAAAGCCTGTACCAAACATGAAAAGAAGAAAGAAAGAAAGAAAGGAAGGAAGGAAGAAAGAAAGAAAGAAAGAAGGAAGGAAGGAAGGAAGGAAGGAAGGAAGGAAGGAAGGAAGGAAGGAAGGAAGGCATTGACCAGAAAGTGAAAGGTACACAAAGACAGAAGTAGCAAAGCACAGAAAGTTGCCATCAAATGTACTCTTCATTTTTGGTTTCTTATATTTTTTTCCTCTCTTCTTTGGGCAATAAGCCTAGGGTCATTTTCCCTGTTTTCTCAGTACTTAAGAAAGAACCTTAGGGCTGAGGAGATAGCTCAGTGGCATAAGTGCCTGTATGGCAAGTGCAAAGTTCTGAGTTAGATTCACAATACAAAAAAAAAAGAAGGAAGGAAGGAAGGAAGGAAGGAAGGAAGGAAGGAAAGAGAGAGAGAGAGAGAAACCTTAGCTAAGAGCAAGTGTTCAAAAATTTTTGGTTGATGGGTTTATCTAAAATTTTGTCAGACATAATTTAATAATAGGAACAGAAATCATAAACGTCTCCAAATAATGATGTATCATTTCAATAGAGCACTTACTTATGGAACACACACAAGAATCACCTGCGCTGATGGTAAAGATTGTTTAGTTTCCCATATTTTTTCCTCCTCTGTGCAGGAGCTTCTTTCTGTAGGCACAACTCAATCTAAATATACTGTTTAAATGCATTATAAATTTTAATTGTTTCATCTTAGCAGAAAATCTGGTCTTTAAAACATTGTTTCTGTGAATCTTAATAGAAAATTGATGTGTCTATGACCTACACTAGTTGAGAGCATAGGTTTTACTAAGTGACAGTTCTCCTAATGTTGAGATCACAGGGCCTGGGAGATAGCTCAGTAGAATAAGCACCTGCCTGGCAAGTACATGGTCCTGAGTTCAATCCCATCCCTGATACTATAAATAAATACATAAATACGTAAATAAATAAATAAAATAATGTTGAGATCATTGATTGGATCATTTGCAGTTTGTTGATAGAGCTCTGTTTCAGCTGGTGACATTCTGATTTCTGACAATTTTAAGTCGAAGAACAGAAATAAAATTTAAAATGAGTTTTTTTTTTTTTTGCAATTGCTTTGAGTGGTATGTGATAAGTATTTGTTTTATAAATTATGAATCAAATTCTTGGAATTTTAACTCCAAATATCATCAGTGAACTGTATTTCAGTGAGTTGTATGACGTAGGGTTCTCCAGAGAAATAAGACCAATAGAAAATGTGTTTGTGAGTGTGTGTGTCTGTGTGTATGTCTGTGTATGTGTCAAAGAGAGATTGAGATCACACAAAATTCCATTAACTTCATTGTTCAATATGAAGCACAATTTAAAATTACCTAATTGGATTTCTATATTTACTTGTGTGTCTGTCCCAAGCCCAAGTGACCTGCCTAAAAAGCAAGCAGCTGGCATGCAGAAAATATAGCTCTCCATGCCAACGGTCACCGTGGAGACTTGTGTTGGCCTATGACACTGTGACACCTCTAGGAGGCAGTTCAAGTTACAGCTGAGAATGCTTGGCTCTCACTCCCCCTCTAGGGCTGTAACTATCAACCTCAGAGATAAGATAGTTCTCTTGGCACGATTTCCGGATGGAAACGTCTTAGTTCTTACTTGTCAAGGCCCTACTCATCTTTGTGATCCTCTGCTTCAGCCATTTTCTTCAATTTCCTATGTTCCCTCCTAATCTGCAAAAATCCAATAGATAAGCAATCCAGAAAAAATCTGTTGTCTTAGCTTCAAGATAGTTCTGACCTTCCCAAACTTTATATTGCTTGTCTTATTTATTTAAACCCTTGCTGTCCAATCAATCAGGATGCCTGATCAGTCCTTAATACATAATTATGAAAGTTGGCAACTTCCAACATCTATAGTGAGTAGGCTGGATATCAGGTCTGATGACAGTTTAGTTCGATTCAAATCCAAACCAAATGCTCACAATCAAGAAAATTAGTGGTATAGTCCAAGTTTAGCAACTTGTACACTCAGGAAGAATTGATGTTTACATTTAAGTCTCAAAACAGAAAAGATTGTCTCAGCTCAAGGGCATCCTCTTATTTGGAGGATGCCAAATATTTAATTTATTCAGGCTTTTCATTGATTGAATGAGGCCTACCAATTTTAGAGAGATCAATCTGATTTCCTCAGTCTATAGATATCATGTTAATATGTTCAAACTTAACACTGCAGAAGCACCCCGAATATTTGCCCCAAAACCTAGACACTCTTTAATTAGTGAAGTCAACATTAGCCATCACATGTCACTCATTTTTCAATTTGGAATTTCCAAATAATTCCTCAAATTTTATTTAGACTTCAAATGAAAATATCATAATCTCTTCCATCTTTTTCACTTCCTTATTACTGGGATACAATATTCAACACACATAATTTAGAGCAGGAGAGGTTTACTTTGGCTCTCAGTTTCAGTGATCTTAGTCCACAGAGGGCCAAATAGCCACAATGGAGAAGAAATAGCAGGTGGAATGGGCTAAGGGAGGAAAGCTGCTGTTCCATGAGGTCCAAGTACCAGTGTGAACCAGGCATGGAGGAGGGACATCTGTTCTTCCAGGTCATGGCCTGAGTCACCTGCTGACTCATCACCACTGACAAGTGAAGCACTTCCCAATCACCCACGTGTGCCTCACCATGAAGACAGGAGACTTCGAGTAACATCCTCAGTAAAAACTATGGCACTACCTAGCATGGCATAATTATCCTGTTACGACCAAGTCCACACTACTCCATTACCCAGAAGAGGATATACCATCCTTCAACAGCATTTACCGTTTTGATAACCTGTAGCTTAAAAACTATGATGTAAAACTAATACTTAACTACTATGATATTAAGTTAAGGCCTCATTTACATAAAAGAATATGAAATGAAAGAGCACAAAAGATATTTGCCATACACACTCACTATATAAAAAATACTCATAGCCAGGCGTGGTGGCGCATGTCTGTAATCCCAGCACTCGGGAGGCTGAGGCAGGAGGATTGGTACGAGTTCGAGACCAGCCTGGGTTACAAAAGTGAGCTCAAGGCCAGCCTGAACTGCACATCGAGACCCTGTCTCAAAAAGAATAAATAAATAAATAAATAAATAAATAAATAAATAAATAAATAAATAAAAATACTCATAGCAAAACAAGCCTGGCGTGGTGGCTCATGCCAGTAATCTGAACACTTGGAAGGCTGAGATAGGAGGATGATGAATTCAAGAGCAACCTGAGCTATGAAGTGAGCGCAAGATGAGCCTAAACTACAGAGCGAGACCCTGCCTCAACAAGACTGAAACAAAAAAGTAATCACATAGCAAAACCAGGAAGAAATATTCATGGTAATTAGCATCCTCATAATTTAACTGATCAAGTGTTGTAATGTTCTCTGCGGAGCAGAAAAAAGCAACGAGAGGCCTGATGAAGTGAGTTCAGAGGACTCACCAAGATCGCCTCCTCAGTGAGCAAAGAACCTCCGAAACAACCCAGCTTTATTCAGGATAGTCAGCGGGATCTCGTGCGCAATCACCCAGCAAAGGGAAACCATATGTTCAGGCACCAACATGACCACGGTCTTATGATACTAAAGGAGGGCCACGCGCTTAGTCACAAGCATAACCAAGCCCTCTATCGCTTGCATCCCAGGGTTCACTCAGGCGCCAACCAATAGCATTTCAGGAAAAGGAGAAAACAACAATTATGGACCCCACAGATGAAGCTGCCTTATCGCAGCAGCCTCTGAGCCTCGTCCATCACTCTCTGCCTTTCCATATGCCCATCAGACTACAATCAAGTGATTTTAAATGGTACTTAGAAGTACTACCTTTCACTATCTATTATTTCTATTTATTTGATTTCAGAGGAAAGTGATTATCCTTCTTTATCTTAATTCCTGAAAGGTCCAGGGCATTAATAGCATTACCTAAATTGGATTGTAGCTTTCCACTGACCTTAGTGATGAAGCATAGTAATATGAAGAGATTCCTTAAAGGATCTCTTGTATTTCTAGCATACTCTCCCTTATGCCCTTCGTGAATGAGTAGCCCAATTTCCTTTTATTAGTCTAATTAATCACTGCAATCGGCAACAGTAATTCCCTTCTTGCCTATTGATTCAGAGGCATAAGGAGTCCAAAACGACTGGGCAGCAATCTTAGCTTCTAGTTCAATGGAATCATTGTTACACCTCCCGATGGAAACTTTTTTCCTTTGGAAGCAAGACTCCCAAACTAGCAAAGCACAAGGTCATGGGAACAGGAATCAGAAATTTTGTAAGTGGGTCACTAGGAATAATAGTGTATGGTACCACTCCCAGTTCGAGCCTTTAATTCCTGTATGCATAAATTCTGGCTATACATAGCCATATGACGCTGAGCCTTGCTCCAGCCAGACAGTTGCTTTAAGGTACTGGAAACATGGTGAAACCAGTGAATTTCATGGCCGTGGGTGTTATTGCTTGTGTCTAGGTGTCTCCACAAAGCCTCATGCAGCCCTAGCTGGGACTTTTTTACAGGTATGTGATGCTGGTATTGATTTACATTTCAGTGCTAGGAGTAAGGGTCCTAGGATTAAGGGTGTGAGTGCTACCTGCCCTAAGTAGCCTGGACCAGATATGAGGGATAGAGAGAGCGGTGGTTGTATCCTGTCTGCTTTGCTACCTTTCTCCTTGCACTACCTGTCCATGCCGCTGCCATAGAGCCAGTCACCAGCAACTATACACTGAAACTAAAAAAAATTGAGCTAAATGAAAGTTCCCTCATACAAGAGATCCTTTAGGGAATCTCTTCATATTACTATGCTTCATCACTAAGGTCAGTGGAAAGCTACAACCCAATTTAAGTAATGCTATTAATACCCTGGACCTTTCAGGAATTAACTTTAGGGCTAGACGTAAAACTTGTCCTTCACTTCTGAAGCAATATCTCAACTTAGGTTGTAGGTATTTTGTCTCAGCCATGAGAAAAAGTAACTAAAATAATGGGATAACTGAGTCTTTTTTTTTTTTTTTTTAATGCCTGGCTCAGACTGCCCTGGGGGTGGGGCTGGCACAGCATGTGGTGCTGGGGATTGAACCACAGTCCCTATAGTTGCCTAAGCTTTACTAAGCAGGTGCTTTAGATCACTGAGCCATCTTGCCGGCCCGATAATGGGATAACTGTCATGCTTCATTTGCCATTAAGTGAGCTCTCTGTTCAGAAGCTATGCTATGTGGTGCGCATGATAGTGAATAAGATGCTTTGTAATTCCACAGGTAGTAGTTGTGGCAAAAATGCTACATGCAGAGAAAACAAATCCACAATCTGAATATGTGTTCCAGCAAGGGTAAAATGCTGGCCCTTCCATGATAGAAATGTTTCAACATGATTGATTTGCCAGCGGATGACTGATTAACAATCCTAAAGGATGGAACCGTATTAGGCACCACTGTTGGTCTCCACTGATGCCAGATTGCACACTTCACAGGGACCACACAAGGTTAGCCTCGTTGAATGGAAGCCCATCTTGTTGAGCTCATGTACAATATCCATCTCTGCTACTTTGTTCATGAGCCATTGGTTAAAATGATGGCTGTGAAGAGAGGTTGACTGATATCCATCTATTAGTTCACAATAAGCATTCTATCACTGCTAAGAAATGGTAAGAAGTTAAGAGTTTTTTTTTTCTCAGAAGAATAGTTCTGCACAGAGGATGGCATGAACTTTATTCCAGAATCCTAAGGACTTGCATCATGATTTACCTTTAAAGTCCTGTGAATGATTCCAAACAGAACTCCTACTTCCCATTGACAGTTCAGGCATGCCTGGCCCTGCTGGATTCTGTCAGCTAAGGGCCACTGCAGACTACACAGCAACCTCTCACTGTGAAAGGTCCTTCTGTTCTGGCTGGGCCCCAGAACTAGTAGCTAGTTAGGTTATTAAGTCAAATGGCTAGACTATAGCACCACAAAATAAAAAAGAAATGTTAATTTCAAAATCTAAAGGTGTTGTGTCTGTCAGGCTGTAGGGAGGGCCAGATACAAAACTTATCCTTCACTTTTGAAGCAATATCTCAACATACCTGTACCACTAAATCCTTTTTTAAAAATTCACTGAAGTAGAAGACTTCTGGTTCTTTTGTCAGATTCATTTCCCACCTCCTACTATAGTCTGAATATGGTGTGAATGTGTCCCCGAAAGACGTATGTCCTGTGACATTGGTCCCTAATGTGGTTGTGTTGAAGAGGCAAGAGGTATACTAGAAGGCAGCTAGGGCACAGTGACCCCACACTTAGAAGAAATTAATGGTCATTTTATGAAATAAATTCGTTCTTGTAAAATAAGGCCACCACATGTTCTTAACCCCTTCTGCATGTGGCCATTTTTGTTTCCTTTTCTACATCAAGTTACGATATAAACCAAGGGAGGTGATCACAGAGAATGAACAGATCACACTACCTGATCTTGCTTTCTAAACGGAACTACTTCAGCTTTTTTCTTTATAAAGTGCTCTGCATCAGGCATTCTATTAGCGAAACTTAAAATGGACTGACAGCATAATATAGCACACGAGTTCCCCACAAACAAGTCCAGAGTAGTTGCTACCTCTTACTGCCTAGGTACACATAGCAAAATTTCACCAATGTAATGGAAAGAATGGACAGCAAAGATCCCTGATGACTAAATTATGGTACAATGTTAGAGAACTGATATTATTCTATGACATGGCAGTAAAGGTATTTTTCTGGCCTTGCCAGCTACAATGAAGTTATTTCTGATGAGTCTTATTAGGAAGTTTAGAAAAAAGACACTTGATTTCTGGAAATAGCTATATATTAGGTACTAAAGAAGTGTTAATTTGCTCAAGCAATGAAACCATATCTGGTCCAGCAGCTGCAATTAGAATTGGCATTTGGGCAATCTTATTACAATACTCAGTCTTTCTCTAAGATCCATCTGTCTTTTGCTCAGATAAAATAGGAGAGTTAAATGGGAATGTAATGCAAATAACTAGCCTATATCACCCAAATCATTTACAATAGTAACAATTTCAACAGTATTTCCAAGGACCTATTGTTACTTCTGACTATTTTCCTAGGTAAAAACAATTTTAAAGACTTTCACTTGCCCTTGGAGTATAATAGTCCTTATAACATAGTAATAGAATCAGTGTGGCTATTCTGCCATCTTCTAAGTACTTTTATCCCTGATTATACATTAGGAAATGGAAAGTAGCCACAAAACATTTTCATAGATCCACTAGGCTTGCTGAGAGATATCTGTGGAGCTCTATAAATCCCACATAAATGGGAAAATCATGATGTCATTTTGGTTTAGCTGGAAGCAATGTCATTGAATGTAGTAGACTCAGAAACTTCAGGGTTTCCAAAAATGCATGAAAACCTGAAATTTGCAGGAGATGGAGGAATTTACACAACCAAAGTGGTATCACCAATAATAAAACTATCTTAGTACATTTGAACTAATGTACCAAAAGACCATAAGCTTATTTCTCTGGAAAAATAATTCAACAATTTACTTTACAAGGTTCTGCAGACTGGGAATTCCAAAGATAATGTACACACAGATTTGGTATAAAGACCTGTTTCTTGATTCAGATATAGTACATTTTTATATGCCCTCACATAGCAAAAGGGACAAACCAACTCTGGCTTTTTTCATAAAGGAACAAATCATATGTTCATAGAGACTTTTTCTCATGAGCTGATCCTTCCCTACATTAATTGACTTTCTTTTTCTTAAGACACAGAGCTCAAAATTTACAATGTAAAGATACAAGGGTTTAACGTGCCTATGTTTCAGAAGACTTAGCCCATGGCTCGTTGTCTCTAAGACAAAAGCATAACAGTGGAAGGGTGTAAGAGAGCAAAGATGCTTAGTTCATGATGGCACAAAAACAGAGCTGGGAAACAGTGCCAGAAAGAAAGGGGAAAGGGACAGGTTATGGCCCCTAGGGTCCTGTCTCCATAAGACAACGCAACCAGAAATGTGTCTTACCATGCCCCTGAGCAGACCCCAAGAGCCATCAAGCTCATATTCCCTTGCTTACCCATCTCCCAAAGCTCGTACCTCTCATTACCATCACCTTGGCAGCTAGGGTGAAGTCTGGCAAAACAGAAACAAGAACACAGAAAGAAGGGAAGAAGAAAATGTGCTCAGTATCATAAAATTAAGTTTAAAATTAGTAACAGAAGCAATGATCCATTTATTTTAAGATATTTAAAAAACAAAATATGGGCAGAAATGGGAGGATGCCAGAGTAAAATATTTTGAGACATGCTAACAGTGAAAAGGGTATAAGTGATATGTTTTTTTAAGGATTTTTAATAGAAAGTAAGGAGACAAGCAGAAGCAGTATACCTATGGTTAAAGACGGGTATACAGTAATGGAAGAAGTTTTATATTATAAATTTAAAACATTTGTGCACATATAAGTTCTGGAAGATAAATAAAATCCTGTTTAGAGGCTGAAGTTACAAAAAGTCTTATAGTTGGAAATGATTGATATCTGCTAACTGCTTCTGAGAGTTCACCATGTTTCTTCTAGGTTTTATATGCATCATTTCACTGTTTCTATAGCCCACAACTGGGACAAAGGACAGGAACCGTTTTTTTGCCAAGGCCACTATGATAGAGCCACGATTTATACTTAGGTGGTCTAGATTCTGAACTGCATTCTCTAACCATTTACACCGACAAATAGAAAGAGAAAGGACAGAAGGTAAAGGATCCAAAGGGGAAGGAGCAGGAACTGGCACTGTAATGACCTGCACCCTGCCTTCCTGTACAGTTTGTAGTAAAGCTTCTGAAGTAAACTTTACTCAAGGAAATATAAAGTGATGCATGATTTTTTATTCAGCCATTTATTTAGGAAAGATGTATAAAGCACTCATTATTAACACACAATGGGAAAGCTCTTAAGTTTAAAAAATAATAAAGCCTGCTTACCCTGCATACATTTTACATTGTGGTGTTATTCAACTCAGGACACCGTAACAAAATAGCAGACTATGTGACCTAAACATAAGAAATTTATTTTTGCACATTCTAGGAAGCTAGCAGACCAAGTCCAACACTAGTGAAAGTGTTCCTCTTCATGGCTTACAAATGGTCGCATTTTCATCGAGTCTTATCTTAGTAGAGAGAGAGATCAGGTTCTTTGATACTTTGCCTTTTGTTTATTTGTTTTGTTTTGAGACTGAATCTCCCTCCCCAGCCCAGGCTAGCTTCTAACTCAGAGGGATCCTCTTGCCTTAGTCTCTCAATTTCTGAGCTTAGAGGCATGTTGATACCACACCCAGAAAGCACTTTGATATTTCATTTTGTAAAGATACAATCCTAATGGCTCCAATCCCTGCCCTGATGACCTCATTGAATCTTATAATTTCTCAGAATGAACTATTTCCACATTCAGCCACATCAGGGTCTGGAGGTCAAACTATTCACTTGGGGTTTATAATATAAGCTATAGTACTCTTGTGACACAAAGACACATCATAGTAGGAATAGTAATAATAATGATAATAATTTCTACAGCCTACAATTTTGAACCCATTGCGATTTCATTTGCCCCACAGCTTTTAAGGGAAAGAAATGTGACTGAATTTATTGTGGCCTTATTTTTAAAAAAATTGGTCTCCCAGACAGTCCAGCAAGGTGCCATTTGATAGGGAGGAGCACAGTTCTAAAGGAAGAAACCCGGAGCACCCTCTTAGTTTTGTTCCTCTAACATTACAGAGTCCTGTGGCTATTATTTTTCATTCTTGCCAAGGAAGAATTTTATTCTGTTCATGAATATTTGTAACCTTTCTTGAAACATGTGCAGAGATTGCTAAGTCAATCTCATTTCTTATTTTACTATTTTTTCTAAATATGTCTACATTATCACTGAGAAAATTAGCTCTCTGGCAATGTGATCAGACATACTCTGTCTCCAGGCCTTTCTGACGGTAGAGATGGGTCTTGAAGGGCAGCTTTCGTCAGAGCCATTTTGCTTAATCTTGTGGAATATGTTTTGAGACGAAGTATTTGACCAACAGTATTCAAGAATATAAGATCAATTTTCAACATGTATAAATAGGTAACTGCATTTCCATTAAGTTTGCATCATCATTATTATTACTATTGCTATTATTATTATTATTATTATTATTATTATTATTATTATTATTATTGTGATACCAGGGATCAAACTCAGGAAATTGCACTTGCCAGGCAAGCACTTATTCCACTGAGCCATCTTCTCAGGCCTACATTAAGTTTGTAAGATGCTTATATCCATTTGAGAAAGAAAAATTCCTGGTAATGTTTCTAGGTGCCCCATAAATAACTACAAATATGTTATTGATGGCATGCTTTGATTTAGTGACCCTAATTAGACAACGAAGTATTTGGCTTTCTTAACCAAAAGAAAGTTTTATTATTTTAAAACTGGAAATCTTTTATTACTCTGGAAACTGTGCCCAAACCAGGTAGCTGAGACATAACATCAGAAGGTAATGGTGATTCCTAAGCAATCACTGTTTGCAATTTAAATGTTCATTTTGTTTCTTCACCAGGTAAGCAGGACACCTTGAAGCGACATATCCTTAAGGTCACCCTCTGAGTTAGACATCATTGGCTTCTAAAAGATACTAAAAATAATCTGTGTGAAAACTTTCTGTTGAAGCAAGTAGGTAGATTTCATGATAACAAATGAATTGTTTAAAATGTACCATACAAATTATATGTTTGTGTTTGTTTTGTTGTTGTTATTGTTTTTGTTTGTTTGTTTGTTTGTTTGTTTTGTCTTTGTCTTTTTGAGACAGGGTCTCACTATGCAGTTCAGGCTGGCCTTGAACTCACTTTTGTGGCCCAGGCTGGTCTCGAACTCGCACCGATCCTCCTGCCTCAGCCTCCCGAGTGCTGGGATTACAGGCGTGCGCCACCACGCCTGGCTACAAATTATATATTTGGCCTAATATTTATATCTTTCATCTTCCAGATCATTTTCTTTATTAGCAGATGTCTGTAGTACGTAGTGCTGGCATTCTTAGTCAGGAGTCGGCACATGTATATAATACACTTTAATGCCTTTCTTTATCCACTACCCACCCTTTGGTCTATTGCTCCCTTTATCTTTTTTATCTTCCCAATAAGGAATAATGTCATTGTCAAAGCACTACTTCAAAAAAGTTTAAGGAGGTCAACAAATACTTCTTACCTTGTTTATTTTCTTCCACTGAGACCCAATACCTGACACCCACAACTTTAAGGAGAAAAGCTTCATTTTGGTTCACAGCCAATAGAGGCTTTAATCCATAGTCAGCTGGTTTGCAGGCAGGCTAGCAGGGCAGAGAGGAAACAGCTCAAGGCAGGGCCTTGAGAGGATAGAGATGTGCCCTTCCACACCTCACCCGCCTTCCAGAGGCAGGCTGCAGGTCCCAGCATCACACTCAGTTATCAGCTCATCAGCTGGCTAAGCCACTGCCCAGTATTCCACCCCTGTGTTTCAGTCATCTCCTGAAAGTCCCCTCTGTGAGTGCGTGGGGTGTAGTCGGATATCCAGACATGCATAATACTGGAAAAGGTCTGTGATTGAAGTTAGCTATTTGAAATGACCTTTCTCCAAAACCTCCGTGTTTTCTAATACGAGACATCTTTGAATGAACTGATTCATTAAACCAGTTAAATGCTGATAAATAATTTGAAAATAACTTTGCACAATCCCCTACTACAAAGCATTCCATTAAAAAAAAAAAAGGTTCTGTGTCTACACTACCCATATACACTAACCACATGTAATAGCTGGATAGTTGGAATATAGCTAACAAACTTGAGGAGCCAAATTTTAAACTACATTCAACTTTTACTAGTTAAATGAAATAGCATCACTAGTGGTGATTATATTATTTTACATAGCTCTGTACTGCATATATTAGTTTTGTGGCGCTAACAGAGAATAAAGGGCCACATCCTGGGTGGCTTAGAAAATGAGATGTATTATCTCAAGATTATAGAGGTCAGAACTCTGAACCAAGATTTGAGCCATGAAGGTCACTCTGAACCGTGTTTGTACATGTGTGTGGGGTCCCTACCCTTGGAGGTCTGCTCTTTGCCAGCATTCTTCCTTTCTTCTTGGTTTGCAGATGCACTTCCTGCCTTCATCGTCACGTGGCCATCTTCCCTCTAACTGTGTCTGTGCTACTGTCTGAATGTCTGTACTGCCCTAAAAAGCAATCTCGTGCTAAGACACTAATCCTCAGGACACTGAGCTGCAGGGCCTTTGGGTGGTGACTCAGTGATGAAGGTGGAGCGCTCCTGACTGGAACTCAGGCCCTTAGGAAAAACACCAGAGAGCTACTTCTCCCTTCCACTGTGTGAGCACACACACACACACACACACACACACACACACACACACACACACACACCAAGTAGGCATCTTCTGTCAGCCAGAAAGTGGTCTTGTACATGCACAAATTCTACTTTGACCAGGTTTGGAATGTCTAGCCTCCACAATGCTGAGGAACATATTGTACTTTTTATAGCCATTGAATTTATAGTATTTTGTCATAGGAGCTTAAAGAAAGATGTTCTGTCCCTCATCTTATAAACATGCCATGCATGTTAGACCAAGAGTCTATACTAGTGCAATGGAACCTCATCCTCACTAATAACACAACAACCTGATTTTCAAATAAGTTCATATTCAGGAGAACTGGGGATTAGGATTTCAATACATCTTTGGAAAGGAGAATAATAATTCAAACCATAAAACTATTTCTTGAAATAAAACTACATTGTCATTTATTATCATTAAGGCTATTGAAAATTTCCCATTTTACTTAGGTTTGTGATCTATTTATGGACATTCATTCATAGTAAAAAATATTCCAGAGGGCTGGTGAGATAGCTCAGGCAGACTAAGCACCTGCCTAGGCAAGTGCAGGAACCAGAGCTCGATCCCTGGCTACCACATGCTACACTGGGCCCGCCCCTTGCTGCACTGAGCCAGCCACTGACACTGGGCATAGTGGTGCACACCTATAATCACAGTGTGGGTGAGGCTGAAAATAAGAGGATCACTATGAGTCCAAGCTGTATAGTAAGACCCTGTACCAAATACATAAATAAAATAAAAAATAATTAAAATTTAACTTTATGAAAATATCCCAAGGCAGAAAAGTATTAGACAATAACATAAAACAAATAACATAAAATATTTTATCATCTAAGGATTAAAATAAGCAAATATTAAAAATTGATTTTAACTTTGAAAGCTTTTGATTTATTTAATTCTTCTGCTCAGGTATTTTGTGGAGTTTGTCTGTTTCTCGTACCAGGCCTCAAACTCAGGACCTTGTGCTTGCAGGGCAGGCAGACACTTATGCCACTGAGTTATCTCTTTGGCCCTCTACTCAGGTTCTTTGGAGTTTCCTGAGCCTGGTGCTCCTTTTTCCTTCCACATCACCACTTTAGGACAAAAAAGTATCACATAAAAATTGATTAGAGAAACCCTACACAGTACTCAAGGTACTTTGCCATATGTATCCAGGTTATTCAGAGGAATGGAATCACTGGAACATATATAATTATAAGGCACTATTTATTAGGTTGGCTTACATGTTGAAAGGTTGGGGAGTCCTTCAGCGGCTGACTGGAGTGCCATGGACAGCAACAGCTCCTCTACCAAAGAAGCTGGAAGCCTCAGAATGAAAGTAAAGCAGTCGCAGTCCAAAGATGAAGGTCTAAAGGCCCCTAGAGAGCTGTTGGTGAAAATTCATGTTCAATGTCCACAGAAATTTGAGGGGAAAAAATGACACTTGCTCAAGAAGGGTCAAGTCTGTGCATACTGAACTCCCTTCTTTATTCACTTTTTTTATTTAGCTGGGGCCCACCTTCTGAGTGATGATGGCTACATTTAGAACTGATCTGCCCCACTTAGGTCACGGGCCCATATGCCAATTATTTCTAGAGAAGTCCCAGAGGTATCTAGAAGTGTGCTTTGCCAATTTCCTGGACATCCTTAAATCCAGTTATGCTGACAAGAAATAACTATCACAGTGTAGAATTTATCAGGGATTTGACTAGCTAATATTTATTATGAATGTTCAAGAATTTGAGAAAATTCATAATGTTCTCCAAATGTTTTAGTCCAGAACAGGTTTCTTTGATTTTTCATTTTGTTTTGTTTTGAGTCGTTCACATACAGTACAGTTGTATATTGCCTTAAACACTATCAATTAGCATTAAGCCTACCTCATATTTTACTGTAACATTTTTACAAAAACAAACGCACTCTTTGGCCAGGATATAAATTTATTCAAAAATTTATCAAATTTAATGGTAAAAAGAACTTCCATCTAGCATTCCTCATATGTAGTTAACAGTCACATATGTAGTTAACATATCACATATCTTAAATAATCTATATTCATTTGTTTTCATTATTTACCTTGTAAAAGAAATATCAATCTATTGCAGCAGTCTCATAATTTACCCCTTAATACATACTTTTTATTCAGAATATGTTTCTAAATAAACCATTAAGTAACACTGAGATGACAGTCAAGGGGAAATTAAAGTGGACTTTATTAGATTTTGCACTGTGGAATAATCATTATTTAACCACTATGAACTGTTAATTAATGCCTAAGATTATTAGCTACTGACTATCAACTCTTCTTTCTTTCTTTCTTTCATACAGGACCTACAGGGTGTACAGGGTCTCACTCTGTAAAACAGACTTTTGGTAATTCTCCTGTTTTCAGCATCCCAAGTGCTGGGCACATGCCACCAAGCCCAGTCTCAGTTGCCATCTCTGTGTGTCCTTTGGGCAGGGCCAGCATTGAACAGCATGCTGGGGATTGAATCCTAGCCACTGTGCTCTGCACTATCAGGCCAGCCGTTTTGACTATCAGCTCTTGATTCATCCACAAATTAGCCCGGAGGTTAAGTCAGTCTCATCATTTGTCTTGACATCAAATTCTTCTAGGAAAGATTTCAAGGAGCTGCGTAGATTTCTCTAGCTTTTCTTTGCCAGAACCATCAGTAGCTACCACTCCAAACCCTGGCCTCACCGTTTCTTCTTCTGTCATCTTTTCCTCTTGAAAATCATTGGCATTCTATGACAATCAACTATACTTGGATTCATTGATCTAGCAGTTCTCCTTCATGGTTCTTTCACTGAATAATTCTCCAAAGGATTTTAGTTGTCCTATTTCCAGAATTGTTTTCTTTCTCAAAAAAAAAAAAAAAAAAAAGACAGGTTGTCATAGTTAAATCATGTGTTTATTTTCCTAGAATAAAGTTTTTCAGGACAAAGTTAGACCAAACATCTCTCCCTAGGAAAATAACACATCACATGTATTTCTATGATAAATACATGCCCCAAAAAGCTTCCCTAAGCAGAATTTCTGTTCTCCTCCAATATCACTTTCTTTTCTTTTCTTTCATTTTCTTTTCTTCTCTTCTCTTCTCTTTTCTCAGTATTGGAGGTTGAACTCAGGACCCTGCACTTGCCAGGCAAGTGCTTATTCTACTGAGCTATCTTCCTGGCCCCTCTTCTGATATCAATTTCATCCCCATTATTAATACCTACTTTTGGGGATGTGCTAGTTTCTATGACATTATTTTTTATTGGGATCTTTTATTTTAAATGCATAATTAAGTTCTACGTTGTCTTAATTTCTCTTTTCTCATTGCTGGGACAAAATATGTGACACCCAAAATGAAGGAAGGAAAGGTTTATTTAGCTCACAGTTACTGGAGGTTTTAGTCCATATTTGGCTGGTTCCAAGTGAGAGGGGCAAGTGGCAGAGAGCAGCAGTTCATGATGGCAGGAAACAGCAACACAATAAGAGCAAAAGGGAGGACTAGTGGTAATGGTGGCAGCAGACAGCAAGTCTGTCTCCCTTATGTTCCCTGCAGGCTATCCACCCAAGGCTGGCTGCAGCACTCATACCTATATCCCAGCAGAACTCACACCCATCATCCCAGCACTGGATCATGAGTTAATCAAAGCTCTAGAAGTCTGTCCATAACTACATAAGGCTTTAGGGGGACAACTAGACACAAACCATAACATGCATTATATAATCTACATTTTGCAGTCTTATATTACAATGTTATATCTCCTGGTTTATAGTTCTAGTTATGGTCGCACCTGCTGAAACTACTAGAGAAACCCAGTAATAAATGAAATAAATAAAAGAGCAAAGTAAAAGATGGATAATAGGAAATGGAAGACAGATCTTTCATAAAATAGAAAGGGATTAAGAGATGAGCGAGGGAAGGGACCGGCGTAAAAATTAAGACGTATTATATGTATCTACCACCTCCCCACGGTAAATGTAACCATCACATACCATAAACATATAGAAATGAAAATTGAAGTTTGAAAAGAAAAGAAAACTAAGTAAAAATAAAATACCAAATGAACTAAGGTTCATCACCAACAAAGTGGCAGGCAAATTGATTTATCACATAGTACTTGGTTATACAGAGAAATTGAAGCCAGAACATCCCACATTTGGCTGACAGATTTAACTGCTAAATCACTTCATGGGGATGTATGAGAACATAATTCCCAACCTGAAAGATATCTGGAAGGAGTTCGTGTTCTCTAAAATTGAAGAATGAAGTTTAGGAACAATGGAGGGTGACTGTAGAGTGTTTTTATTGATACTAGAGAAAGATTCTAAGAAAGGGACCGAAGGAGACCTGAGTGGGTTGCCAAGGAGCTTATCTTATTTTATTTTTTTCTTGTTTCAGAACTTTTGTTTGTTTATTTATTTATTTATTTTTATGGTTGGCTCAGCCTGCCCTGAGGGCAGGGCTGGCGCAGCATGTGGTGCCGGGGATTGAACCGCGGTCTCTGCAGCCACCCAAGCTTTCCTAAGCAGGCGCTTTAGAACATTGAGCCATCCTGCCGGGCCCCAAGAAGCTAATCTTTTAGGGATTTTTATACAGCAAAACAACACGGCAAAGCAGATTCGAGGAGGGACACATGGGCACTCACAAGATGGACCTGTGGTGGACCAACACTATGGTCAACCAGTAATATTACAAGCATGATTCCTCAGATAAAATTGATTAAGTTGGGACCTAATGGGGAAGCAAGTCACACCCAACATAGGCATGAGTACAGAGCGGGGGCTTTTCCTGCAGGGGGTTGGCTTAGCGACTACTTCTAGCAGGATATTGATATCTACTTAGAACTTCAATCCCTGATGTCTACACCTAGGGAGGTATGTGGTTGCATACCTTTCCTCTTTTGTTTTGGGGTCTGACCCACAGCTGGAGGTGCCTTTTCTCTCACAGTTGCAAGCTATCTTGCCTTCCATACTGACTCCTTCCCGATCCCAGTCCTGTTTGCCCATAATATTTCTATCTAATTCAGCTGCCTACAACAACATAATTATATTGAAATAATTTGTCTGCAAATGCAGTAATAATCGAATTAGTTGTCTAACAAAAGGAGACTCAGTTAATACTCTAATGCTAAATACATTTTCCTTTTCAGGGCAGGGTGCAGGGCAGGGGGCACAGTTCAACCTGCCCTGAGGGTGGCGCTGGCGAGGCGTATAGTGCCAGGGATCAAACTGTGGCCACTTGTGCCTGCCTAAGCTTGCCTAGGCAGGTACTTTAGACCACTAAGCTATCTTGCCAGCCTGCTAAATATATTTTCAAGTGTACAAAAAACAACTTGACACAGTTACTTCGTGCCATTGTTTAAAACTGGCCTTTTTAAAAATTATTACTAATAGATGTAGTTTTCCCAATAAAACAACAAAGAATGACCTTGAATATGTTAACACTAATGAAGCACAAAACTAGAATACTTACTTGAATAGGTTCGTAGGACCGTGTTAGAAGTTTTACCTTCTTGCTGTAAACACAGTGCTTACAAATGGCTCTCAGCAAGCCGAATCTACCATCTTTACAGTATTGGTTTATGCTTTGCTTTATGTTAATGTGCAGATTTGCTTATTTTTCTGGCCACATAATAATTATAAGCTTCTTCATGCTTTTCCTCAGCATTTTTCTTTTTTAGAACCAGGGATCAAACTCAGGACCTCATACTTGCCAGGCAGGCACTTGTGCCCCTGAGCTATCTCTCCAGCCCCATACAGAATAACTATAAAACGAGGTTTTGTCTCTATTTCTGCTTGTGCATTATCTAAGAAACTCTATAATATAGTTATATTTTTTTTTCCTTTTTAAAGGCTTTATATTGTATTATTTCAGTAGCACAATTCTACAGATTTCAATTTTTGATATACCCTACTTTGTGGAAGAACTCCCTACCTCACACTGGGCCTTTATTTGGACAAAACTTTAATAAAACATTAAAATATTTTTAGATAGAGATACACCTGAGCTTCACTAGGTACCACAGAATATTCTTAATGGTACTGCACTTCTAATTCTCCATATGAGGTGGAGAATAAGTTGGCAAAGTGGAGACTGAAAGAATGAAAAGTTGAAACTGGCTCTAAATTTGAAATTAAAGAGCTTTTACTCTGTTCGGGTCCTTTCTATTAGGATACAATAGCGCCCTTAGAAGATGACAACTTTGCAAATCAAATGACAAATTTAAGATTCTAATGGGAATGCATATAAATGCAGGTTCTGTGCATCAGTGGATATGTGGCCTTGGAAGAAAGGAGGTGTACAAAGAAGCCTGCCATTGTTCACAAACAATAGGATGTGCCTTCCCCTGGGGATGGCGCTTTTTCCCAGCTCTATGGCCTCTTTGACCCCTTTCTTCTTCAAAGTTTTCCTTTCATTATTTTTTTAACTTTCCCTGCTCCCTGTTGTATCCTCTCTCCAGATTTTACTTACTTTTAAGATATGATGCCAATCAGGTGGGCTCCAAGGTAGTCCATTGCTATTTGAATAATAAATGATCTTTCTTGGTGTCAGTCCCTGTTCGGATGCAGATAAATTCAGATTTAAATTAGTTGATTTTTTTTTATGTGTTCAGCCACCTTTGAACTCATTCCTTATTGACTATATAAACAATAGCATAAATTTTTCTTGTGGAATTGAGTATGCTAATTTGAAGTTGAATGTATTTTTAATGTATAAACTGTCCTTTTAATTTTACTTTCCATTAAAAAATTGCTGTAGAATTGAAAGAAGGCAAAGGTATGAATTATCAATGATCAGGTCAGGAATACAGCTCAGCTTCACAGTGCCTGCCTGGTAAGCTCAAGGTCTTAAGTTTGATTCCTGGTACCAAAACCCAAACCTTTGTCAGTGATAAAAATTATTCTGTAAACCATACTAAGTGATGGCATTGACCTTTGCCAGTACTGATATAGAGGAATGAAACTCCCAATCTGAAAGATAACTGGGATGTGTTCATGTTCTCTGAAACCAAACAATGAATTTTAGGAACAAAGGAGGTTAAGAGCAGAACATCTTTTTTGGGAAAAAGAAAGCTCCTGTCCAAGAGAGACACAGAAGGGGGGACCTGCACAGGTTGCCCCCAGAACCTGCCATTTCTAGGGATTTTTATAGAGCAAAACTATGAGGTGAGGTGGAACTAAGGTGAGAAGTCTGGGAACTCAAGAATGATGTGGGACAAAAGTATGGGCAACCAATAAGGTTATAGGCTCAACTTCTCAGATGAAGTTGATTAAATCCAGGACCAAGGGCCCGGCAGGATGGCTCAGTGGTCTAAAGCGCCTGCTTAGGAAAGCTTAGGCGGCTGCAAGGACTGCGGTTCGATCCCGACACCATATGCTGCACCAGCCCTGCCCTCAGGGCAGGCTGAGCCAGCCATAAAAATAAATAAACAAGCATTCTGAAACAAGAAAAATAAATAAATAAAATAAAATAAATCTTTGTAGCCAGGCGTGGTGGCACACGCCTGTAATCCCAGCACTAGGGAGGCTGAGGCAGGAGAATTGGTGCGAGTTCGAGACCAGCCTGGGCTACAAAAGTGAGCTCAAGGCCAGCCTGAACTGCACAGCGAGACCCTGTCTCAAAAAATAAATAAATAAATAAATAAATAAATCCAGGACCAAATGAGGAAGTGAGTCATGTAGCAAGAGGGCATGAACATAGAACAGGGGTTTATCCTTGTTGAAATAGTGACTTCCTGTCTTCCTCAAGGTGATGATCAATCCTGGATGCTTATCTTTGGAGAAGTGCGCACTTGTCTGATCTTGGTTCTTTAGGTCTAGCCCAAGCGGTAGCATCCACCTCTCTCACAGTTGCAAGGTATCTTGTCTTCCATGCTTTCTCCTTAAGGATCTAGCCCGGTATGATTACCCGGGAACAGATAGCTGTCCATCTTCTAGTAGTTGAAAATTGACATATGATAACCATCCCCAACTGTAAGAGCAGCCTGTACTGCTGCTTGTCTCTCATTAGAAATCAATGCTTCACTTAACATTAAACTGCATTTTTTTGGCCTAGCTTATAAGTCTGAGTAAATACTTTAAAGACATCAATGTACGCGTCAGAATCATCTAAAGATTTTTCCAAGATCTGACATCATCTGTTTTATGTCACTGAGAGAGAAAGGCAAATGTATCCTGGAAGTTCCAAATTGTCCATTTACCTCTTGTAAAGGATATTGTTCTTAAGAAGCTTGCCTAAATTCAGCTAAGGATGGGTATAGTGACGTAGAGGGTCTGATTGTAGCTGGTCTAGAAAGCCTATCTTCTAGACTAGAAGTGTAAGTAGGGGAAATTTTACATTCAGTAATGATGGGACTAAGGTTGTTTTTTCCTCAGGCTCCAAACTTTGGGGAGAAGATTCAGCTCTAGGACAGTGAAGGAGTTAGGAGTCTGAGGTTTCTGGTCTTGTGTGGTTCATGTCTATGTTATAAAACTAAATGAAGTCTATCTTTTTTAAATTAAGATGAAGTCATGTTTATTGGCTTAAACTAAATGTATGTTTTAAATGAAAGAATAAACAAATAGAGAAACTTAGCGCTGAAGGCACTGTAAGACATGAATACCATCCAAAGCTGCATTTATACTAATTGTTCATTAATCAGATGAGAGCTCTCTGAGCAAGACACTGTCATAAAACAAAATTATTTTTAAAGCAAAGCTATTTGACAATGAACAGGTATGACAAGTTTAGAACTTGAGAACAGGCTTACAAAAATTCATGCACATAAAGTATGCACAGGAGCCCGGCAGGATGACTCATTGGTCTACAGCGCATGCTTAGGAAAGCTTAGGCGGCTGCAGAGACCGCGGTACAATCCCCTGGCACCACATGCTGCGCCAGCCCTGCTGCCCTCAGAGCAGGCTGAGCAGGCCATAAAAATAAATAAATAAACAAAAGTTCTGAAACAAGAAAAAAAAAAAGAATAAAATAAAATAAATAAAGTATGCACGCATAAATACTTTGGATTTCCGGTCTAATGAATATATTTAGCGTCCCTAGGTAAATGGTCTCAGTACTCAAGTCAGTATCAGAATTCAGATCAGATAACGAGAGCATGCTCTTTCTGTGTATACAAGGAATTTCTCTGGCTAAGTTGTAGCGCATTTTAAGAATAAACCAAGATACTGGTCTTTTTTTTTTTTTTTTTTTTTTTAGAGTTTCAAAACATGTTAGTAGCACATTCGCAATAGTTGAGACACTGCATATTGTTGTCGTCACAAATGTTATACAGAGCACAAGGTGCAGATGTGACAAATTTTCTAATCAATATTGGTTCCAAAGGAAAAAAAAAAAGAAGAGAAGAAAGTTTTCTTCTCTTTGAACTGGGAGAAAGTAGTTGTATACATAGTCCAATGTTTCATAATTACAGTGGGTTACCGGTGAAAATGACCATGTTGAAGGCTGTTGATTTAAGCCTCTTACAGTTCATTGTACTAATCTAGCTCTTTGTTTTATGCCTCGTAATTAAGCTTTTCTGCTGGGTGATCAAGCGCAAGCCAAAGCAACACCTGTCTAACAAAATTTTCATCATTTGTACTTTCCAGGATCAAATCTCCTCAGGATTAACTTTGGAACCATATGCAGTGCTTTGTAGAACTGTTGTCAGTGTCAGCCATAGGGATGAGTCATGGCCAATGCTTGACCAGTTTGCTCTCTGTGAAAGACTGAGAGAACATTTTCTCTCCAAGTGACTCTCCCTAAGCACACTATACTTCACTTATCCCTTTCCTCTGAGGTTTCATAATCTCCTTGACCAGAAAATTTGGGAAACTCCGGAGTTATAGGATGTTACAGCACAGGTTCTCTTATGTCCTGAGTCCTGACTGACCTTGACTGGCTAGAGCCAAACTGTTGGCTATCCTTGTAGCTCTTCCTTTTCTCCAATTTTTGCTCTGTTAATTTACATTCTCAACCCTCCAGCAGAAAAGCTTCATGATACAATTGCTTCCTAACATAGGTAATTGAGCTCAACCTCACTGCCTTTCTAAATATCATAAATCTTAGACTTAGCTTGACATTGGTATTTTCCTTCAGTAATTGATATTCTAATAAATCTCTACAGATTGTGATAAAAGCAGTTACACACTTTTACACAGACATTTAGAAATCTCAGGATGTAAAAAATTATAGCCTGTCAAGCTTATGGTATTTTGCCTAGTCTCTTATTCTCAATCAATACCCTTTTTTATCTTTTTGATAACCAATCATTTACCTGAGAGAGAGTATAGCAGTAACTGAGTTTGCAATAGAAGCAGCACACATCTGAAAGTCCCGAATGACATGCATTCCAAGCGTAGTTTTAGTGTTCCTTCAAAAATCTTTGATTTCCATTCAGCTGTGTTATGCCTTTCCATTTTTATTTCTTCTTTAGGTTTCTTATACTAGGAAGACTATACGATATTTACAAATGTAGGTCTGCTTTATTTCACTTATGAGTATATGCTCAATATGCATCCATTTATATGTGAAGTCTTCCAGTTTATCATTATTTATAGCTGAGTAACATTACATTGTATAAAAATACCACATATTTTTAACCATTCTTCAAATGATGGGCATTTTGGTTGTTCCAAGATTTGGCTATTACAAATTGAGCTGCTATAAACATAAGTGCACAGATATCACTATGGTATGATGTTTTCAGTTCTTCTGGGAAAATTCCCAGTAGGGGGATAGCTGGATTGAACGGAACTTCCAATTCTAGTTTTGTAAGGATCCTCCACACTGCTTTCCATAATAGTTGCACCAATCTGCATTCCCACCAGCAGTGAAGAAGTGTTATTTTTTCTTCAAAGCCTCTCCAGCATTTATTGCTGGTTGATTTCTTTATGATAGCCATTATTTTTGGGGTAAGATGGTATCTAAGTGTTGTTTTAATTTTTATTTCACAGACAGTTAGTGATGTGGAGCATTTCATGTATTTATAGGCTTGCTGAATTTGTTTCTCTGAGAGGTGTGTGTTCATCTCAGATGCCCATTTTTAGCTTGGGTCTTTGAATTTTGGGTCCCTAATGATTTTCAGTTCTTTATAGATTCTAGATAGAAGACCTTTGTCTGAGTTCTTATCAGTTAAAATATTTTTGAAATTTGTAGGTTCTCTTTTCACTCTGTTAGATAATTTCCTTTGATGTACAAAAACTTCTTAGCTGGAGGAGGTCCCATTTGTTGATGCTTTCAAGTGTTAAACGTGCATTTTTATTTTTGTCCATGAATTTTTCCCTACCCCAATGTCAAGATTTTCTCCCACTTTCTCTTCCAGGAGATTTAATGTTTCTCTGTTAATATTTAGATATTTAATCCATTTAGACTTTAGTGCACGATGATAGACTAGAGTCAAGTTTTAGTTTTTGGCATGTAGAGAGCCAGTTTTTCCAGCACCATTTGTTAAAGAGGCTGTCTTTCTTCCACTAAACGTGTTTGGCCCCTTTGTCAAAGATAAGTTGGCTGAGTGTGTTTGTATCTGCTTCTGCATCTTCTAATGTACTCCACTGATCCTCAGATCTATCTTTTTTTTTTTTTTTTTTTTTTTTTGGCAGTACTATGCTGATTTTATCACTGTAGCTTTATAGTATAACTTTAGGTCAGGAACTGTAATGCCTCCTGCCTTACCTTTGCTGCCCAGAATTGTCTTTGCAATTCTGGGTCTGTTTTGGTTCCAAATAAATTTTAGGAGTGATTTCTCCAGGTCTGTGCCATATGTTGATGGTATTTGGATAGGAATTGCATTAAATCTGTACAACAATTTAGGGAGTATGGCCATCTTCACAATGTTGATTCTTCCTATCAAGGAGCAGGGAATATGTTTCCATTTTCCGAAATCTTGTAGGATCTCTTTTTTTTCAGAGTACTATAGTTTTGACTGAAAAGGTCTTTTACTTCCTTAGTTAGGTTAGTTCCTAAGTATTTCATTTTCTTCGGTGCTATCATAAAACGTACTGTTTCTCTAATTTCTCTCTCAGTGTGTGTTTTTTTTCTTTCTTGTTTCAGAACTTTTGTTTGTTTATTTTATTTATTTTTATGGCTGGCTCAGCCTGCCCTGAAGGCAGGGCTGGCGCAGTGTGTGGTGCCGGGGACTGAACCATGGTCCCTGCAGCCGCCTGCAGGCGCTTTACACTGCTGAGCCATCCTGCCAGGCCCTCTCTCTCGGTGTGTTTGTTGTTATCTATGTAGAGGAATGCTATTAACTTTTGTGTGTTTACTTTGTAGCCTGCTATGCTACTGAATTTGTGTATTAATTCCAGTAGCTTCTTGGTGGAGTTCTTTGGAACTTCCAAGTAGATTATCATGTCATCTGCAAATAATGAAAGTATTACTTCTTCTTTACCTATTTTTATTCCTTTTATTTCTCTTTCTTGTCTAATAGCTGTAGCTAATGGTTCAAGAACTATATTGAATAGGAGTGGCGATAGGGGACATCCTTGTCTTGTACCAGGTTTGAGAGTAAAATACTTTAGTTTTTCCCCATGTAGACTTATGCTAGCTGTTGGATTGTTGTAGATGGCTTTTATCAGATTGAGGTAGAGGCCCTCTATTCCAATTTTCTGTAGGACTTTGAACATGAATGAGAGTTGGACTTTGTCAAAGGCCTTTTCAGCATCAATTGAGATGATCATGTGATTTTTGGTCTTGGCTCTATTGATATAGTGTATTGCATTTATAGATTTGCATATATTGAACCATCCTTGCATAACCTGAATGAATCCTACCTGGTCATGCTGTATAATCTTCTTGATAATTTGTTGTATTCTAGTGGCTAGGATTTTATTGAGAATTTTTACATCTATGTTCATGAGAGAAATTGGTCTGTAGTTTTCTTTTTTAGTTACATCTCTTTCTAGTTTTG
>PVJA010025745.1:0-10509 GCA_004027025.1 Myocastor coypus
CCCGGCAGGATGGCTCAGTGGTCTAAAGTGCCTGTTTGGGAAAGCTTGGGCAGCTTCAAGGACTGTGGTTGGATCCCCGGCACCACATGCTGCGCCAGCCCTGCCTTCAGGACAGGCTGAGCTGGCCATAAAAAAATAAATAAACAAAAGTTCTGAAACAAGAAAAAAATAAATAAAAAATTCTTTAAAAAAATTAAAAAGTCAGTATGCTCTTGTGGCTCTTGTCTTGCTTTCCAGAATCCTACCAACTAACCAGCCGTGCTGCTGCTGCTACTTGTGTGATTCTACTTCACAGCTAAGATTTGTTAGTAGCTGAAAATGGCCATACTTTATTTTCTTTGGTTATCACCAGTTAAGTTTTACAGCAGGATTTAAAACAATGTTGATTTGTTGGTTTCACTTTCTTTTATAAAGAAAAGTAAAGTTGGAGATGTTTACTGGGAGCTGGGGATGTAAGCCACCTCCTCCCCACTTAATGATTGTTTGGTTTTCTTGCTTTTGGGTGTGTTCTACTTTCAGGCCAGGCATGGTAGTATTGCTGTGTGGTTCTTATAAAACCAGGTCTTTCTTTTACTTAAAGTCTCATTGCCTTGATGAAAAGATTTCAAGTTTTCTAGTGTGGTTTTGGGGATATGTTAGGTTCTCTTTACCCAGACAATCATGACCATGCTTCTTCAGTCCTTTCACTGAGCCTCAGTTCATACATCCTCTAAAATCTGTTTCTGTTAGGTTACTAGTAAAATGCTGAGGGGCCTGGCGGGATGGCTCAGTGGTCTAAAGCGCCTGCTTGGGAAAGCTTGGGTGGCTTCAGGGACCGCATTTCGATCTTCCGGGTGGGCTGAGCTGGCCATAAAAATGAGTGACTAAACAAACAAAGGTTCTGAAACAAGGAAAAAAAAAATTGATAAAATTAAAAAAAAAAAAAAAAACTAGTAAAATTCTGGGTGTTATTTACTGCCTGCCTTTCCCATGAGACCAGAGTGGTGTGTGCTCATCATTATTGTCTGAATGATTGTGTCTGGAAGCTGTCAACAAAAGAGTGGGAAAATTCTTTACTTCTTTCCTCCTGATATTTAGAATGGCATTTAAAAGAGAAAAACTACATCTTACTTAAAACAGTATATTTCCAGCCTATATGACCTTAACCCAGCATGGCTTCTCTAGTTGATTGGCCATAAGTTCAACTTCAAAAGGTCATAAGGATTAAATCAGACTATCCATATTAGTGTCGGAAACATGGCCTCACTCAATATTAATGGACAATAAATTTTTTCTGTGACCTTGAGATTTGGGACTTGCAGCATTTTGTCTTTGTGGTGATGTGCAAAGGTGTACACCCATGGGCACAGTTTTGTGCTTGAAGATTCATGGAGCAATTGTTGCTATATTTGATTTTTTTGGTATATCTTTTTTAACTTTATTCATAGTATTGGGATGGCACCTCAGTCATTTTGCTGGTTGCTGGGATGAAATACCTGACATCCAAAACTTAAAGAGTCTGGCTCACATTTTAGAAGCTTCAGTCGTGCTCAGCAGGCTCAGACAGGAACCATGGTAGGAGGCCTGGATGGAGGAAGAACACCCACCTGCAGGCAGCCAGGAAGCAGAGAGAGGAACTGGGGAGGAAGCAGAGGAGGGAGGACCTACCCTCCAGACCACCCCCTCAGTGACCTCTGAGCAGTTCCGCTCCAAGGGGCAGGCCCACTCTTCAGCCTTGCTCCACTCACCCTCCAAGCACATGAGGCTTTGGGGGCCTTTGTAGATCTGAACACTGATAGCAGCTTGTAATATGGTTATGGTGTGGGCTATGGCTTGAGCAAAGCTCTTTTTTTTTTTTTTTTTTGCCTTTTTGAGACAGGGTCTCACTATGCAGTTCAGGCTGGCCTTGAGCTCACTTTTGTAGCCCAGGCTGGTCTTGAACTCGTACCAATCCTCCTGCCTCAGCCTCCTGAGTGCTGGGATTACAGGCGTGAGCCACCATGCCCGGCTATTGAGCTCACTTTTGTAGCCCAGGCTGATCTTGAACTCGCACCGATCCTCCTGCCTCAGCCTACAGGTGTGAGCCACCACGCCAGGCTGAGCAAAGCTCATTCTTGACAAAACTAGAGTTAGCTTTCCAGAGTATAAGGTATATTATTTCTCTTTTAATTTATAAATTTTTATAAGTAAGTATATGTTTGCTTGTACATAATGATTACATTCGTTGTAGGGCATTAATGTAGGTACATTACAAAGGATATATTCTTGCCACAATACCTTTGAGTTCAGGTGAGGAGTAGGAAGTAGAGCCAGATAGCTCTGTAGATGCATAAAACATGTCAGTTCTAGACGAAGGGGCTTTTATTATCAGCCAGTGCACAGTCTTTCTTAGACCCAGACTCTGAGTAGCTGCAGGGGATACAAAACAGTAAAGAACTTCTTTTAACTGGCAGGAAATACTAAGTAGTCTAATGCAAGGGAAGGGCCATCCATGTTGGCTGCCAGGACTAGGCTTGCCTGATCATCTGGAGCCTCAGACTAACTTCCTGTCTGGATGAGAAAGGACACAGCACAGCTGACAGGAGGCCTCTTCCCGTCCCTGCTGTGGGAATATTAGGTAACAGGCATCTGATTGCTTGGGCGACTGAATGCAGGAGACTGTTCTTTAGAAGTTTTAGTAGTCCACATTTCCAAAATTGCTATGGGCCTGAGTTCAGTTTACAGTTTGTCTAGCACCTCTCCCATGCCTGCCTTTGGAATTTGGAAGTGTCCTATATTCGTGTCATTTTTAAATTTGTGTATGTGTGTGCACACTGTTACTATAGTGGAGTAGGGTGTTGACTTTTGGCATATATTAACAAATTAGAGTGAACTGCCGTTGCTGACTTCATTTGTGTTACTTGTTTGATTATTATGGCCGACTCAGCCTGCCCTGGGGTGGCGTTGGTGTCAGGGCTCAAACCTTGGTCCCTGCGGTTGCCCAAGCTTTCCTAAGCAGGCGCTTTGGACCACTGAGCCATCTCACCGGCCCAGCTGACTTCATTTGTATAATCTCCATTACACAAATAATGCACCTGGCACTTAAGAATGTTACTTGTCAGAGGCCACAGGTCTGGTTAGGGGTGGAGCTTGGACTTCAAGGGAATGTCTGAAACTATCTTAGCATATGCTTCCTACGGCAAGGCAGGAAAATGAAAAGTCGATGTTTGAGAAAAAGAAAAAAAAAGTCCCTGTGTCAGCTGTTCTAAGAGAGATGGCCCAGTTCTATACCCACTGAAAACAGAAAAGAGGCACCTGACCCCATCCTTTGAGTGTCAGATTCCTAACACTGGTAACATTGAACTATCAAGGCTTTGCTTCCCGCACCTGAGTAAGTATTGGCTGATTCCTGTGGAAGTGTTTTCAGCTTTTCTCCCATATGTTGTAGGAGTAGGACTAGGAGACAGATAAACAGGAATGGTGTTCACAAGAAAAGTGAGCTAGGCTTCGTTATACAATTTAGTAGTTCACAAGTACAGAGCATCCCACCCACAGGGTAAGTGGGTTTAGAGGTCACAGTAGTCTTGCTGGGCACATATATCTGTGATCCTAGGATTCAGGCTGAATCAGGAGGATTACAAGTTTGAGCTCAGGCTGGGCAAGTTGACCTTGTCTCAGAAAAAAACAAAAAATTTTAAGGCTGGTGTTGTAGTTCATTGTAGATGTCCTACCCCCTCCCCAATGAATAATAAAATAAAAAACAGTACTCTAGTGCCCTTTAAGTCATAGATTACTCTCAGGTTAGAGCTATTATGAACAGTGTAGCAGCTGAACTATTTGGATTAAAAACCACATTGTTTTCAACAGGATGCCTTCAGCTTACTAGCATATTCAGATCCTTGGAATAGCCCGGTTGGAAATCAGCTTGACCCAATTCAGAGAGAACCTGTATGCTCAGCTCTCAACAGTGCAATATTAGGTGAGTGAAGCCAAAAAGCGCAACTTTAACTTTTCTCTGATTTGAGAGAAGATATTTATATTTTGGCAAAAATCATAAGGAAAATATATATGTCCACGTACACATATTTTTTAAAAACCGTATTCTTACTGTACTGCCCAAGCTGGCCCTGAACTCACAATCTTCCTGTCTCAGCCTCCCAGGAAGTTGGGTTGGTAGATGTACCTGTTTTATTTTTAACACATGAAACTGGATTGGTATAGCACTTTTGCAGTACACTTGCTTAGCACTTTCAAACTTCTGAATTCATCTCCCAGCCACACAAAAACAAAATTACCTTAAAATACAGAAACTGTCCAGCATTACCCCTAATCCAGATTGCTTGGATTCTAGGGGTAGGCGTCGGGCACATTGTCACAGTTTGCAGAGGTATGTGCATGTAAGCACTTCTGATAGCCATGAAACACCTTAGAGTGAGATACTTGGGCATTTGTTTTTTTATTATTATGACTGGCTCAGCCTGCCCTGGGGGCGGGGTGGGGCTGACTCAGCATGTGGTGTCGGGGATCCATCTGCAGTCCCTGTGGCTACCTAAGCTTGTCTAAGCAGGTTTAGACCACTGAGCCATCTTGCCGGCCCCACTTAGGGGTTTCTTGTGTTAAAACTAAAGATAATTATTTTCTGCCACTCATATCTAGGCTGGGAGTTAGGGGCACCTGTGTAAATGCAAAGCTATGCCACTAGTATCTGAGGGGTGAATGTGGCCATTGGAAGGTGGCCTGCTGTTTGAGAAATCAGGGGCAGAGAGTTACAAGTTGTAGGTGGTGGTGAAGATGCTGATCAGAGCCAACTCAGGACAGATAGTACAGGGCTGAATAAAGGTTAACTTGTAACACCCTGAGAGACTAGTCTCGTGTTGTGGTGGTACAGACCTGGGTAGAATGGAACCCTCTCTGTAGCAGGTTGGTCAGAATTGGGTTAAGAGACTTGGCTCTGGAACTTGGGGTATTAATGACAACACAGTTCCAACCCTTGGCTCATAAGAGAACCAGCCTAGAGGGGAGCAGGAATAAACTTGAGAACATGAAGTGGTCAGAAAATTTTCAGAGGATTTATTGGCCTCATAAGATGAAAGGAGGAAAAAGCTTGAACATGTGGGAAGTCTGAATGGCTGGAGGGGATCAGGATTCCTAGGTGGTGGCCAGGCCCTCCTTCATACTGGCCTCTAGACCTGTGGTGGTGACCTGGGACAGAGGTGACCTGAGCTACCTGGTATTGTGTTCCCAGCATGCTTAAGACAGGCATATGGGGCTCCCCCAGAGCGTCCCATCAACACCAACCCTTGGAATCAAATTTAAATTACATTTAGCTGACCACATTGAGCTCCATGCCCTTCCTCAAAGAGCAGGATAAGGAAGAGGAAAGCAGTTTCAACAGCAAGGCTTAGCCAGAGGTGCGCAGGAGGCGAGGAGCGCTCACTCACGGCAGGGTGAGAACCTTGTGCGTGTGCTGGGACTCTTGGTCCATTTCTGCATTGCCATGGAACTCCACGGGGCTGGTTATGTGAAACTTTTAATTTCTTGGTGGTGCTCTTCAAAGATAAATTATTTCACAGGACTCTTCTACAATTTTTTGTTTTTTCAAACCCAGGGCTTCCAGCTTGCTAGGCAGCCATTCTACCACTGAGCCAAATCCCCAGCCCCCAGTACTCCTCTAAAGCCCTGGCTAAATGGGACTCTAGGCCAGTTTGTAAGTGTGTCGTGTGCTATTTGGACCTTAGGTTTGGGAGCTTTCAGTCACGTTTCAATCTATTTTAGGAAAACTAGGGCAGTGTCACAGAGTAGATCACAAGTCTCCTGTCTAAGCTACCCTTCCAGGACACATAGTGAGGGCCAGGACCCTCATGGCAAGAGCATGAAGGAAACAGTATAAAGTATTCCTACATAGGGGTGCGGCAGGATGGCTCAGTGGTCTTAAAGCGCCTGCCTAGGAAAGCTTAGGCGGCTGCAGGGACCGCGGTTCGATCCTCGGCACCACATGCTGTGCCAGCCCTGCTCTCAGGGCAGGCTGAGCCAGCCATAAAAATAAACAAACAAAAGTTCTGAACCAAGAAAAAAATAAAATTAAAAAAAAAAAAAGTATTCCTACATAGCTACATAGCTGTGTGTTTAAGTTCATTAATTCATTAGCTAAAGAAGTAATTCTGGTTACATTTTCTTAAGCTTAGGATTTGTTTTATAGTAAAATGAAGCTCCTTGGTTAAGGTTGTATATTTTCTTGAAAGAATTTGGAAATTGCCAGGGTTTTGGAGGGGGAAGCAGACTCTAAAAGGATCCAGAACCATTATCCAAGGTAGATACTCTTACATACAAGTGCTGTCCTGCAGAGCTTCAGCTATAAAGTGCTGAAATTATTTTAAATATGTATAGTTCCAGTAAGTTAATGGCAAGGTTATATCTGCATATTTATGTATTAGGTAGGTTTAGATCTATGTAGTTCTAATTTATAATTGTACATAAGCATCATGTACTTTGTGTGTCCACAAAGTTTAAAGATGCTTATATTAACCACATGCCTCTGGGAGCCAAAAAAAACACAGTGTAAGTGAACCTTTCACTTCCTTTGACCAAAGTAGTTTCCCTGTGAACCTTTTATATTTGCTTTTCAATTTTAATACTTTTAACTCACAGACCACTTTTTAAAACCATACTTTTCTCACCAATCTATGTTCCTTTGTTTATTCTTATTCCCTTTACTTTCCCTGTAGCTGCAAATCTTTGCTTTTTGATTGTTTGCTTCATTCACTTGGGACATTTTCCCTTATTCTACCATATTGTGAAATCTGAACGAGTGGAGTTAGCTTATGAAGGATTGGTTGGTGATTGTACTAAGACGCCTTATAATATTTGAATGTGGACTTGACACAAATATTGTCAGCTTTTCTCATCACACCACCATCAGTGTAACTATGAGTTTCTTTTCATCCCGGCAACAGTTAAGTTGTGGCAATCACCAACATTTTTCTCCCACAGCTGACAAACTTGTATGTAGCATTTAAAAACTTGGCATGTTAAAAAAATGTCTGGGCCATTAGTTCTAAGTTAATCCTTCTGTAATCATGAGGTGGAAGTGGTTTTGCCCCTGTTCTCTGCCAACCATCACCACTTGCTCCTGAGTAATGCCTCAGCCACCAGTGTTAGACATGGCGTGCATCCAGGTGAAAGAACCTGTCAGTGGATGCCAACCTGGTGCTTTTTTGTCCATATCTGCAGATTTTGATCAATACTTGACACATCCTTATTCCCATCCCATTCCAGGCAACAGGGAACTTTCTCACTACCTGCTGAATTTATTTTTTTTTTAGAATTTCATTTTTATTTTTCTTGTTTCAGAACTTTTATTTTTATGGCCGGCTCAGCCTGCCCTGAGGGCAGGGCTGGCGCAGCATATGGTGCTGGGGATTGAACTGCGGTCCTTGCAGCTGCATAAGCTTTCCTAAGCAGGCACTTTAGACCACTGAGCCATCCTGCCGGGCCCCTACCTGCTGAATTTAATCTTCAGTTTCCTTACTGTTGGATAACCAATGGCCATACTACCTTGTCATAGAATGTCCAAGCACCAGTGTGCCTCTGCTAGTGAGTTAAGAGCCATACTGCCACTGATGATCGTGTTAAGACTTGGTATCTTTTTTTTTTTTTTTTTTTTATTTATTATTATTATTTTCTTATTTCAGAACCCTTGTTTGTTTATTCACTCATTTTCATGGCTGGCTTAGCCCCTCCTGAGGGCAGGGCTGGCGCAGCATGTGGTGCCGGGGATCGAACTGCAGTCCCTGAAGCCGCCCAAGCTTCCCCAAGCAGGCGCTTTAGACCACTGAGCCATCCCGCCGGACCCAAGACTTGGTATCATCTTGATTGAGTTATACTTTTAAAAAAATATAAATATCTTGCTAATTGCTATTTCTACTTTTTAAATTTTTTTCTTCAGAAACTCACAATCTGCCAAAGCAACCTCCACTTGCCCTAGCGATGGGACAGGCCACACAGTGTCTAGGACTGATGGCTCGATCCGGAATTGGGTCCTGTGCATTTGCCACAGTGGAAGACTACCTACATTAGCTATGCATTTCAAGAGCTCACACTATATTGTGGCATTTAGTCAACATGGAAGTAGACCAGCTCTGCAGATTTGAAATTTAGATTTTTTTTAATTATGTACTGGGGACAGGTTTTTGTCGCTTTACATTGCTTCCTAGTTTACAGCATGATGCAAATGATTTTCTAACTTAGTGTTAGGAGAAATTATTTTCCATCTTTAACCTCTTAGTTGTCTAAGAGTTAAATATTATGGAATTTCAGACATTCAGATTGATCATCCAAAATACTTTAAAACAGTTATCTAAAAGAAACCAAAAACTCCAGCCTTCTTTGTGGGGGGAGAGTGGGGAAGGAAATGGAACAAGTTGTGTTTGTGTTAGCATGTGGGTGACGTAAACTGCAAACTGGGAGATGTTCCGACCCCTGCTCCCATATAAGCATTCAATCAGTGTAACTTGCAAAATGCATAAACACCCAAAAGTTTGAATTTATAGTGTTGATGGAAAAAAATCATTTTTAATGTGTACTGTAAAACTTGAAATACTCAGGAGCTGAGTGAATATGTTTGTTGCTACTTACAATCCCAACCTGTTAGTCCCAGTAGTTTTGTTTTAACATGGTCTTTTTTCAACTTTGTTTCCTGTTTAACTACAGATGACTTCTGTTGTAGACTCACAAGTTTAACTGTTGTATTATAACAGTATTACATGTCAACAGTGTGGTTATGACCTTTATTTATATATAAAAACCAAATATTTAGTAATTTACCGTGTCTTAATTTAATCTTTGTACACCTTCCATTTTTAAGTGCTTAAATGAGTACTATATTGCAATAAAAATGTAGTGATATAATTAACCAGCCATTAAAAATTTACTTCTACAGATTTTTAAGAGTCAGTTGAATTTATATATTAATTACTTGTATAATTATGGCTTAAGATAAAATTAAAGTAATTAATACTGATGATTTTAACCATCAGTCTTCAGTTCTACAACTTAACAGACTTCTCTGTACTGGCCTCCTTGGATTAGTACAAATCTGATACTGTGTACAATACAGGAAAACCATTGTCTTCACAGTCGTATTTACATGGAATGTGCCCACCAAGCAAATCTTCAAACACGACATCTGGACAACTCGTCTCGTCCTTTGGTGTCCCGTAAAGAGGATTAGCTGAGCATAAGTTATACACCAGTGACACCTCTTACCTATAGTTAGACTCGGCACCCTCATAACCAATTCACCCTCACATGAGGCACAGAGGTGCATTATTACCCAGGCCACACTCCTGTCCTTCCTGGCACACACCACCACCGTGAGACCAGCAGTTACCCTTAACTGAAGTGGGATGTAAGGTTCAGTTCACTGGAAAGAAACAATACAACTTTCACACTGCCTTTGTGCAGGCCCCTTCACGACTGCAGAGCCTGGCTGTGCTCCAGAAAGCTGGAACAGAGCCAAGCACCTCCCAGATGGACCATTTAGAAAGTGACAAGACTTTTAGAGTTTAGCCCTCTAAATTATTGTAATTTTTTTTACAAATGCAGTACAGATTTTCCATTTAGCTTTAATTTACTTCTTAGTCATTTTCTTCTTCGGACCATCCATCGCTTTTTATACCGCTTTGCATTTTGTTTGCTCTGGACTCCTAGAATAGAAAATGTTATGGAGTAAGACTATTAAATATTAGTCAAAACTAAAAAACCCATGAAACTACAATTTTCTTTTCAAGATTTGTCTTCGTTTATATGAGTAAATATACAAAATAGGTCTAATTATAATTTGAAATTGAAATTATCAAAGCCAAGAGAATAAAGCTGAATCTTACCCCAAGCAGTATTCAAAAACTGGGCTGCAGCCTTTTTCACTGGTGACCTCTTATTGTCAAGAGATAGGAACTTATTTACTAAAAGAGAATTATCAGTTACTTGTTTTCTCTGTAGAAAAAGAATGGGGGGGGGGGCAGTCCCTTAGCAATTACCAGTAGTTCTTTTGGTTCCTGGACCGTACAAAGAATCATGTATGAAGGCTTTAGCTGCTTGCTGTCTTGAATCCCTCAGGTCCTGGTCCTTCAGCCTGAGGGCAACATAGTTTTTCTGGCTGGTGATTAACATGAAAAATCAGAATAAGTGCAGATGATGCGTGTCAAGTCTAGCTAGCAACTTACTTTTTTCTGGCGGTGGCTACTGACAGACCCCAGGCCTGGGCTGCAGGCATGCTAAGCAGTGCTTCATCACAGAGCTGCATTCCCCACCCAGCACAGGCTTTTGGCTTTCTACAGTGCTGAGGATTGAATCAAGGCCCTGAATGTGCTTGCCAAGTATGTGCTTTCAAAATAATTGACATCCGCTACCTCTAATAATGTGAAAAAGTAGAACTGATTTTGTTTATGTACAGATAGTACAGCTGCAAGGCCATTTTACAAGTAGATTAACATGCATATTTTGTTACACAGCAAATAACTATACATTCAATCAGAAGTGATTTTCTTCTAC
>PVJA010025745.1:10609-30387 GCA_004027025.1 Myocastor coypus
TGGCAGATAGTCAATGTTACTAAAATGTTACACAATTTATGTTATTTACAAATAGTTTGACCCCTTTCATTGCAACCATCTTCAGTTTTTACTCAGGCTCTTGTAAGAGGTCCAGAGCACAAGTCACTGCCACCAACTGCCAATCAACAAAAGATACTATAGGATAACAATGCACTCTTCTTAAAATTACAGACGAGTTTGAGAATGCAATATTCAAACTCTGAAGTAAAAAGCAGGCCTGTTTTCTTTTTTTCTTTTCTTTCTTTTTTTGTTTTTGCAGGACCAAGGTTCAAACTCATGACCTTGCACTTGCCAGGCAGGCACTTGTGCCATGGAGCTATCTCCCTGGCCCCCAGGCCTGTTTTCATACTTAGAGAAAACACATAAGGATCAAGGATGAAATGAAACATGGATCAGTGTCAAGAGACAAAATGTCAGCTGATAATGCTGCATGCGGGCAAGGCCCAAAGGTGGAACTGGACTGGGAAGGGAGAGGTGGCCCGTGAACTTGGTTTTGAAAGACAAAAACAAATTCAAACATCTGTTGTACATTTAATGGACTCTAGATCTAAATTCTGGAAAAATTATTTTATTGAAGACTTGATAAGAGGGAACTAAACTCCTGAACTGAAAGCAGTAAAGGGTAAGTAGGGAAAACCCCAAATATTGAGAAGAACTGGACTAGTTCCCAATAAAGTGTGTGACAAAGCTGTGAAATGGAATGGGAAGGTCAGGCCCGGTGGCAGGTGAGGCAGCTGAGGAAGGGGCATTCCACTACGTGGACTTCCAAGACACTCACGCACTGCTCTCTAACCTCCCCCAGCACTGCAAGTGCTCAAAATTTTCACAGGACACTGGGATCAGGAACTCAAGAAGCTAGAATCAACTACAGAAATGAACAAAAGAAATGGCAAAAGACAAAAAAAGTGGGCCATTCCAGTCCCTCTTAGGAACACCACTTTGTAGCTGTTCAATTTAGGCTGTGTGTTTTCTCCCATCACATGGGCTCAAATACATGTACTAGGCAGTAATTCAAATATACTTACTACACGTAAGCAATACTTACCCAGGCTGTGAAGCTGTAGTTAACTGTTCTAGAATAGTGTCTGGAAGTAGTTTTCTTTTCTTTTAGAATAAAGACACATAAAAGTAAGTTACAAGTCAGGTAGGGCCAGGTATGCGAGTGCGCGCTTGTAATACCAGCCTGTAATCCTAGTACTTGAGAGGCCGTGGCAAGCGATCAGGGAGAATTCAAGGCCAGCTTATACTACGTATCGAGATGCTATCACAACAACAACGATGAAAGATCGAGCTGGAGTTACTTCTTAAATTACCACTTTCTTAAGGGCGGTCTCCCTAGTCACTACCTCGGCGCTCCCTAGGCGGGGGAAAGCCTCACGCGTAGCCGCTCCACGTCCGGGGGGGGGGGGGCGCTGTGGCAAGGTGCCAAGCGTCGGGCTGCAAAGCAATGGCAGCGGTGTTTGGGACGTTTAACTTCACAGATCGTTTTATTCCTCAAAGCAACCCCGGTTCGGGTTAAATACTTTTCTGCGAAGGGAAGGAAGCTAAGCGTGGGGTCAGACTCAGCTAGCTGACTGGCTGGGCCCTACCTCGTGCTGACTTATCTCCCCGTGCCTAGGGGTGGGCAGGAACGGGCAAACGCCCGCGACCTTGCCCACTTTTGCCCAGGTCCTACCCGCCCAAGCCGCGTCAAGCCCGGGAATGCTAACCCGGCCCGGCCGCATTAAGGCCCAGACGCCCCTGCCCTCACCTTCTGCTCGATGAAGAGCTCCTCGCGCCGCTTCCGTTTCTCCTTCAGCAGCGTCTTGTCCCTAGAGGAAGGGGCAGAGGTCAGCGGCGGGGCTCAGCGCGTCCTCCCGCGGTCGGCCGCCCGCGGGCTGCGCACCTGCGCACGCTCTCGCGCACTCGCCGCTCCTCCTCTCTCGCCTCCGCCTGGGCGCTGGCGAACGTCAATTCCTCCGGGGCTTCGTCGTCGAACTCATCGTCCCCTTCCTCGTCTTCCTCCAGGGGCTCCGCGGCCGCGCCGCTGCTGGGCTGCCCGAGCAGCAGGCCGTGCTCCACCTCCTCCTCCGAGGCCGCCTGGCCCTCGTCTACCATCGCCTCCGCCGACGCGGGGGTACGAGAAGCGCGCGGCCGGAGCTGCACCATGGTGGTCGCGGCCCTGGCGCTCCGACCTCTGACCCGGAAGGAGTTGGCAGCGGAGCGCGCCGCGAACGAGCCCGCGCAGCAGGAGCGCGTCGCCGCCTGCAGGTTCGGAGGCCTGAGCACAGGCGGCGCGCCTGCGCAGAGCGAGCGGGGGTGTGGCCTGGGACGGCGGGCGCCTGTTAGCCTCAGGCCGTCGCTTGTGTTACCACCCCGCGAGCATCGGCTTCGCGCACTGCGTGCACTTCGTCAGCGCCGGCAGGAGGACGCCGCCGGTCAGCCCCGCTGTCCCCAGCGTGCCCTCCGTGTCGGGTGTCGCGGAAGCTGTGCGGCCGCTGCGGGTCGGGTCGCGTCCCGGCTCCGCCCCCCGACTTGGAGCTTAGGTGGCCCCGACACCCCGACGTAGTGTCTGTCCCGCCCCATGTGGAAAGCTAAGTGAGCCTCCCTCTTCTGCACCTACCGCGTTCTCCATGCGCTGTTGCAACTACTGATGCGCACGCTCCCACGTAGAGCTCCTATTTACACTTCAAAACCTTCCACTCAGGTTGAATTCAAGCACCTCAACCTCTTCCAACTCCGTCACTACTCTGCCCATCTCTCGTTGCACTTCTCTCTGAATCTTTGCACCATCTTTGAATGCCGTAACTCCCACACTGTACAAGAGTGCAGGGTGGTTGGTTGTTCAACCGTCCGGGGGCTTAAGGTTGAGGTCCCGGTCTTGCCCTCTCCAGAACAAAGTACCACTGCGTTTATTAAAATGACAGTTTTATGGGCTGGGGCGATAGCTTGCAGGTCTAAGTGCCTGCCTGACAAGCACCAAGGACCTCGGTTCAATCCCTGGTACAGCAGTGTCATGCTTAAATGTCATGCCTGCCACCAAAACCAGGTGTGGTGGCTCACACCTATAATCCCATCACTGGGGAGGCTGAGACAGGAGGATCACTATGAGTACAAGTTGCTAGGGAGACCCTGTACCAAATAAGAAAGATTTAAAAGAAATATGACAGAGTCTGACAGGTGATCCCTGGCTGACCCGCATACTTGCATTGTTCTTTCCTCACCCTGGTTTTCTACCCTGGCCCTCCCTCCCGCCCTCCTTACTTTCCTGAGTTGTAAACCAGTCATGTTCTTTGAGGGAAGGCAGCCAGCCCCCAAAAGGAAACACTGAAAAGAGAAAGGCCCTCAAAAGATCACTCTTGGGGTAACATTTTTATATTATAAAGCCCCTAACACTGGTGCAAAACTCAGAATTAAATGCCAGACTTTTACCCTTCTATCTTTTCCAAAGAGAAAAATACATCAGGATAATTAACACTTTAAAGATAATCTCATTACAAATTGTTCCCTCCCAATAAACAAATGCAAGACACTTACATTTCAATACCTAACAGACATCATTAACTTTATATTTCTTTGACTTCCTCCAATCCCAGTAATTTTGCGATAGTTGGATTCCAGTCAAGGAAGCAGAGGTGTTTAGGTCGGATCTCCAGCTCACCATCCTCACTGTTTCTCCTGTTTGGGACCCCCTCCTCTCTTCCTCCCTTGGGACACTTAAGTAGTTTCAGTTTCATGAGGAGCAAGGGCCTCAGGAAGGGTTGTCCCACAAGGTCCCTGGAAGTAAAACCTAAATAGAAGGACCACATACCGCAGAGTTAGGAGCTGTAAGTTAGCTAAAGGAGCACCCACCCACAGTGAGCCCCAGATTTCTTAGGTGAAATCCAAAGTAACATTACGTTCCCACAAATGTGGGGTCTTGAATTTTGTGCTCATTTTTGTAGTAGTGTTAACCCACTGTAGGTGACTAAGAGCATTTAGAGAAGCAGGGATTAGAGTGTACACAATGTAAATAACTTTCTGGTATGGCAGTGCATGCCTGTAATCCTAGCACTTGGGAGGCTAAGGTAGGAGGATCGCTAAATTTGAGGCCAGCTTGAACTGCATAGTGAGACCATATTTGAAAAATAAATCTGTGTAGTGAGATCCTATGGATCTCATACTAAATACATTTTTAAAAACCCCACCAATTATTTTTTCAGTAATCACTTAAAAGGCATTAAGTGTTTTTTATATAAACAGCATTAAACTAATAAAATGATGATGATACAGATAATACAAGATTTGATTATATTTTAATTGTACACAGATTTAGAAAATCAGTCCAGAAAAAAAGGAGGGTCACAGTTTGAGGGATAGGTGGAATGATTTGAATGCAGGGAAAAAGCAAACGGGAGTCATTTAAAGAGATTATTTCTAACCAAAATTAATTGTGAGGAAATAGAAGAAACATTTAAAACAAATGTTGGTGGCAACAAAATGGGAGGGAGAAGTTCAACTCAAGATATTTGCTTCTTCGGAGCTGGGGAGATGGCTCCGAGGCACAAGTGCCTGCTGGGCAAGTGCAAGGTCGTGAGTTTGAACCCCAGTCCCACAAAAAAAAAAAAAAAAAAAAAAAAAAAAAAAAAAAAAAAAAAAAAAAAAAGATATTTGCTTCTTCAAGATATTGCAACTTCACGATATTTGCAATCCCACTGAGAGAAAAACTTAGACCTGAATAGATCAGTGGGTATAGCGGTTCAGAAAAAGTGATCCGCCAGCATAAGCAGCCTCCTGACAAGGGGGGAGGAAAGATAAGGGACGCAGAAACACATTCTATTATTAGAACTCCATGTGCTGAAGCATTCTCCAGCTCTGGAAAAATTTACTTGGACACAAGGCATTTTTTACTTGTTATTAATCACATGAAATTATGTTTTATTTAAGGTTCTGTCTCTGTACCTTGATGAACTTCATGTATGGTTTTCTTCATAATGGAATTTATTGATATAACTTATTAAGTGGCGTCTATGTATCTAGAACTATGCCAATTATTTTCTATCCATCTTACCTTATTTTGCAGTAATACTTCTAATTTTATAGGAGATGAAATTTAAGCCTAAAGGTAGCCACTTGCCTTAGGCTACACGATCAGTAAGTGGCAGAAAAAGAATTTGATTTCAGTCTGTCTCATTATGGCCACTATACTATGCTGTCATAAGGAATAAATCAAGAACTTTCTGATATTTACAACAGAAAGCAGTAGTGTGGTACTGTATAGTCAATGTGTTGAAAGATAGTCTACTACACAAGAAAAAAAACCCCAAAAACCTGAGCTGTATGACATTAGCCTGAGCAATGAATTTTTATATTGGACTGTCCAAACAGGAAACAAAGGCAAAAACTTGATAACAAAAAACAGAACAGCCGGGCCTGGGAGCCAATCCAGGGCGTTGCTGTCCCTCGGCTACCGTGGCGGGAGGGAGCCTGGTGGAGGCCCCTCCCGAGGCCCTGCTGCCAATGCTGACCACCCGGGCCTCCGACTGCCAGTGTTATGAGTAACACCACAATGCCCAGTGCCCCCCAAGCTGACAGCGACTCCATGGTGGGCTATGTGTTGGGGTCTTTCTTCCTCATCACCCTGGTTGGAGTGGTGGTGGTTGTGGTGATGTATGTACAGAAGAAAAAGCAGGTGGACTGGCTGCGCCATTATCTGCTCCCCACGTACAGCTACGACCCTGCTGAGGAGCTGCATGAAGCTGAACAAGAGCTTCTCTCTGACGTGGGGGACCCTACGGTGGTACACGGCTGGCAGAGGGGCTACCAGCACAAGCGGATGCCCTTGCTGGATGTCAAGATGTGACCTGAGCCCAGGCCTCCCCTTCCAGGGACTCCACCTCCACTGCGGTCTCCCACCTCTTCTACTGGTTCCTTTCTGGGTAGAGGGGCCAAGTCAACCTGCTTTGTCAACCTGGCAGCCTCTCCTGGAGGGTGGTCAGCTGTGCGCTGCTGGTGTTGGGTCAGATGTATATCCAGTACATATACTATTTTGTAAATAAACTTTGGTGGTTAAAAAAATAATAGAACAGAAAAAATAGGTAACTAGGGCTGGGGAGATAGCTTAGTGGTCTAAGCACCTACCTGGCAAGAGCAGGTACCTAAGTTCAAATCCCCATTAGCCACACGCTGTGCTGGCCCTGGAACATGTGGCATGCTGAAACCAAGCATAGTGGCACATGCCTGTAATTCCAGCGCTGAGGAGGCTGACACAGGGATCACTGAGTCTGAACTGCATAGTAAGACCTGTACCAAATAATTTTTTTAAACAAACAGATAACTAAAACACTAAAATAAAGTACTTCTGTATCATACTTTCAAGTTTCATGATTTCTGTTGCAAATATCAGAAAGTTCTTGATTTATTCCTTATAACAGCAATCAACTGGTAAACAAAATGCTTGCAACCCACTTATCTGCTGAGAAGTTAGTGTCTTCACTACATGAGGAACTCAACACTTAAGAGTCAGTTATAATAAACAGGGGACCCTACACATTTCCTAAAAGAAGATATACAAATGGCCAGCATATACATGAAAAAACACTGAACATCATTAATTACCAGGAAATGTGAGTTAAAATCACAATGAAGAATCACCTCACAACTGCCAAAGTAACCATTAGAAAGATGAAAGAACAAATGTTGGGGCCTGGCAGGATGGCTCAGTGGTCTAAAGTGCCTGCTTAGGAAAGCTTAGGCAGCTGTAGGGACTGCAATTCAATCCCCGGCATCACATGCTACACCAGCTCTACCCTCAGGGCAGGCTGAGCCAGCCATAAAAATAAATATATAAACAAAAGTTCTGAAACAAGAAAACAAATAAAATAATTCTTTAAAAAAAAAAAAAAGAACTAATGTTGGTGAGGCTGTGGGGAAGATGCACTTCTTATCAAAACTCCAATGTTGTTTTTTCATGGATAAAGGAAAAACAATCCTAAAAACATTTATAGAGCCACACAATAAAAAACCTAAATAGGGGGCTCAGCAGGATGGCTCAGTAGTCTAAAGCACCTGCAGGCGGCTGCAGGGACCGCGGTTCGATCCCCAGCACCACATGCTGCGCCAGCCCTGCCCTCAGGGTGGGCTGAGCCGGCCGGCCATAAAAATAAATAAAGAAACAAAAGTTCTGAAACAAGAAAAAAAAAAAACCTAAATAGTCAAGGTGACTACAAGCAAAAAGAGCAAAGCTGGAGGTGTCACTTGTGTACAGCCTGTGCACTGCTGGGAGAGATGGAAGTAGTACAACTGTTATAGAAAACAGTACAGGGTTCCTCCATGAACAACTGCGTGATCAGGTCCAGAAACCCCACTTCTGGGTGTTTACATGTCAAAGAGATGTACCCACTTCCGTGTACTGTGCAAATCCACTCAAAACAGCTAAGCTAAGGAGCCAACCCATGTCTCCACCAACAGATGACTAGATAAAGAAAATGTGGTATAAATGCACTATGGCAATGGTGGCAAACCTACAGCCCACGCTGTGCACTGTGGAACAGTACTCGGCCTTACGAGAGAAAATTTATCACCTGTGATGTGGATGGAGGCCAACACAGATATGAGATTAGCCAAGCACAGAAAGACCAATAAGGTCTGTTCTTGCTTTCTGGTAGAATCCAAGCTGGTGGAGTCCAGAGAAGTAAGGCGTAGGATGGGGGTGACCAGACATGGGGAGATACAGGTTAAAGGGTACAAAGCCTCTGTTAGATAGGAGGAAGGTTTTTTCTTTGAGATACACTGAACAGCATGGTGAATATAGTAAATAATAATGTATTGCATACTTCAAATCCCCCCAGAGTAAGTTTTGAATGTTTTCACCATAAAAAAATAATTTTTTGATGTCTATGTGTAACAGCCAGCTAAGTTAGGTTAGGTAGGAATATTATAGGCGGACAGGGCTGGGCCATCGAAAGACTCAAGACAAAAGGTGAAAACACAATCCAACCATGGCCAGAGACCCATCAGCTGAAGGCCAGGCCTCAAGGTAACAACAAAGGGACTAGGCCTACATACTCCTCAAAGGGTGGGATCAGTGACAACCTGACTTAATAAAGTCTAGACAGACATCGGTCACCTCAGCAGGCAACCAAGGCCCCTTGATCTATCACCTACCCGAGTCCGTCTTTGTTCCTTCTATGCTCAATTGCTACATGACGTGCTTCTCCACTGGTCAGTATTTCCTAAAGCAGCTATTCTTACAATCTTATTGGGTGGCCATAGCTGTAACCTACATACTCATGCTCCATAAAATTTCCCCTAGGAAGAGGGGTCCTCAGGCAACCCAGTATCTTCTCCTATCCTTCTCAGGCAGGAGCTTTCTATCCCTCAGTAAAGTTTCCTATTCACAAGCTCTGTTGTTCCTGTTTAGAGAACACAAAATTGGAGAATCAGATAATAGGTGGAAGTTATAATATTTCACATATCATTTAGAGGCTCTGATATCATACCCTGTTACAAGGCTATGCCAGTTAGCTTGATTCAATTGTACTTAGAAAACAAAACATTAGCCGGGCATGGTGGCGCACGCCTGTAATCCCAGCACTTGGAAGGTTGAGGCAGGGGGATCAGTGTGAGTTCGAGACCAGCCTGGGCTACAAAAAGTGAGTTCAAGGGCAGCCTGAACTGCATAGTAAGACCCTGTCTCAAAAAGACAAAAAAAAAAAAAAAAAAAAAGAGAAAGAAATCAAAACATTGTCTTGTACCCCATAAAGTATACAACTCTAATTTTTCCATTTACAGTTTAAAATATGCACACACACCTACAGACATTAAAATAGCATTCATATGTAAAAGGACTCAGAACAGCAGGGAAAACCACACAGGGCAGCTAGACCAGGAGGATCTCAGCTAAGTAAACAGGCTCTTCAGCCTGTCCACTGGGCTGAAGGACCAAAAAGAGAGCAGGAAAGTGAAGTGAGGAACATCAATGGCTTGTTTCCTTCAAGGAAAAACACTTAGGCCAGGGGAAAAATTACCATGACCAAGAAAAAAAGGATTTTTTAGCACATTATTAATAAGAAAACCAATTGAGCACCATAAAAAATGAATAAGCGCTTGCTCAATATAATTCATCATTTCTATTATTCATTTGGATTCAAGTGGTGAAAGCCTTGGTCTTCATACGCTCCGCTCTCACTGGGCGCTCCTCAGGATGTTCTCAGCAGCAGGCCGAGAACCTGGGAATCACAGCAGGCCTGGAATGCTGCTGGGGTTCTCCAACCCCAACATCCACATATTCTTCTTCCTCAGAAAATGACGTTGAAGTGCCCCTTTCCATTCACAGAAGAGACCCACAACAACAAATCTAAACAACTTGTACAAGGCCTGAGAAGCCTCGTGAGATCAGGTTAGGGGCCAGGGATATAGCTCAGCAGCAGAGCACCTGCCTGGCAAGCACAAGGTCCTGAGTTCCTGGTACCCTATCCTGAAGAAATCAGGTTAGAAGTTAGCAGAGAATATTGTCCAATTTTTTTTTAATGAGAAAAAATACCTAGAGCAAGGGCTTTTAAGATTTTTCTATGAAGAGCCACACAGTGACTACTCTAAGCTTCCACAGACCACTCAATCTCTCTTCTGCACACTGTCACTCCAGTGCAAAAGCAACCACAGACAATCCACACACATGTTTGTGGCTGCATTCCAATAAAACTTCATTGACAAATGCAGACAGTGGGCCTTTTGGTCCACAGGCAGTAGTTCACTGACTCCTGTCCTGAATTTCAAGTAAAATTCATTATGCGTAAGCTACAAGAGAAAATTCTGCCTTTGTTAAGCTGAGTGTTTAAACAAGTCACTCAGTCATGTGCGGGTGAATTTTCTTCATTCATGTGGAAAACTGAGTAGGATGAGAAGATAGCCACAGGAATCCCTTCTAAATGGCAGCTTTAATTGGGTGTGCTGAGGTGGGAGGCTGACGGGAAGTCGCTGTGGGTTCAAGGGCGGAAGGGGCTACGTAAGTAAGTTCAAGGCCAGCCCGAACTACATAGTAAGACCCTGTCTGAAAAAGAGCAATAAATAAATAAACAGTAACTTTGATAACTCTTGGGTAAAATCTTGCTGACTCCCTAATGTATTACCCTTATCCAGGAAAAACCTTGGCTGAGTGGTACAGAGATATCAACATAGGATGGTTCTTGTGGCCTATAAGGAGCTTGTCGAGTTGAAGAGTTTCTCACTAGCAGTAGCCTGTTGGTCTGAACACAGTGGTCACAGGTCTTCAAGAAAGTATGAAGGTGTGGAATTCTAGTTAAAAAGTAGCAGCTACAGCAAGTGTGTTGTTTCAGGAGGCTGGACTTGTGTGATGGGATGGCTTACATGCGAACGTCTCTTCTTCACTTGCAGGAAATGGTATTATGTCCCATATCTTCACATAAAGATAAGGCCACTACACGCAACCAATACTGAGACCAACTGATCCTTCCACACCATGACAGGAGAAGGCCAACCCTTAATTATGGAAATTCAAGTTTATTTTCTTCCTTTCCTATTTGCATTTCTTACTTTTCTCTAATGACCATTTATTTTAATTGTTTATCATCATTATTGATGAACTGGAGATCAATAGCTGAAAGTAAACATTTGCAAAAAAAATGTCCTAGTGTGGTGGCTGGTGATGTGCACCCTGCCCCACACGTCATTATTTTAATGATGTTAAGTGGGCCCAGCTGCTGCACACATGTGCTACAGTGAAAATTACTGGGAGGCCTAATGTCCATTTTCCAATGGGTATATCAGAAGACAATTTATATAAAAAATATAACAGCTTTATTGAGGTTGAATTCTGGTCCACCCATTTAAAAGGCATAATTTGACATGTAGTAGCACATGTCTAGAATCAAACTAACTCAGAAGCCTGAGACCACACAAGGGCTGTACGCTCAAGGCCAGCCTGGGCAACTCAGCAGGGCCCTGATTTATTGTGTAGACATGTTTTCATTTCTAGGAATGGATACAAAAGGATAGGATTACTGGATCATATAGGATCAGTACAGTTAAGGGTCAGACTCTTCAAACGTGGCTGCAGCATTAGATATTCCCATCGGCACTGGATAAGGGTCCCACTGCCTTCCCAAAGACCTAGTATTTTCTTTTATACTTAAAACTATAGTGATTCTGGTTATGAAATGGCATCTCATTATGGTTTTATTTTTTTAAATTTTTTTAATTTTAATTTTATTTTTTTCTTGTTTCAGAACTTTTGTTTGTTTATTTATTTTTATGGCCGGCGTAGCCTGCCCTGAGGGCAGGGCTGGCACAGCATGTGGTGCTGGGGATCAAACCACGGTCCCTGCAGCCGCCCAAGCTTTCCTAAGCAGGCGCTTTAGACCACTGAGCCATCCTGCTGGGCCCCCATACATATATATTTAGACAAATGTCTTTTGAATTTTTTTGGTCCATTTTTTAAGCACGTTGCCTTTTTTGTTGTTGTTTGTTACCAGGAACTGAACTCAGAGCCTGATGCTTGCCAGGCAGACACTGTGACACTGAGTCACTGTGACACTGAGCTATATCCCCGGCCTGCACATTGTCTTTTGAACTCTGAGAGTTGTTTATACATTCTAGATACATATCTCTTATCACATTAGACTTTCAAATCTTTTCTCTACTTCTGCGGGTTGCTCTTTCACCTTATGGGTGAAATCTGCCTTAATTTTGATGAAGCTCAACTTACTCATTATTCTTATGATTTTGGTATTACATTTAAAATTTTTAAAAATCAATTTAAGTTCACAAAGATTTACTCCTATGTTCTCTTTTAAGAACTTCAGACTTGATGCTTACATTTAGGGCTGTAAACCACATTGACTAAACTTTTGTGAATATTGTGATGAAGGGCTTCTTTCTTTTGTACTTGGATATCCAGCACCATTACTGAAAAAGCGACCCCCACTACCATCACCATCACCAACACTAAACTATCTTGACAATCTTTGTAAATATCAGTGGACTAGAGAAGTGTTTATTGTGTCAACTTGACAAGTGTAGAAGGCTTGCTAAGTGACTCAGCAGAGGGCCAGGGTCTTTACTGTACTCATGCTGAGCCTCCTCAAGAGGAAGGCACAGAGATGGTGAGGATGTAAAGGACCACCCTCCTCAGGATGGGCAGGCTGCATACAATAGAAAACAGGGAGCAAAGCAGGGCTAAGAGAGAAGCCATGGGAGCTACAACCACCAGAAGGGCCATAGGGGTGGAGCCAATGGAGATCACAGTTTGCCACAGATTGCCTCAGATGTTGAATGTAGAATTCCAGGACTTAATGTTTGTCTCACTGGACTTTGGACTTGCTTTGTCCCAATACTTTGTATTGCCCTGTGTGTACCTTTTGGAATAGCAATGTTTATCTCGTGCCACTGAATGTTTTTGTCTCGTAGAAGGGTCTACAGGGCATTCAGAGTCTCGCTATGTAGACTGTAGACCAGAGTCATAGTGATCCTCCTGTTTACAGCCTCCCAAGAGCTGCACTGGCTTGCAGGCACTTGAATCCACTGAGCTATTTGGCTGGCCCTTACTGAATGTTAAAAGTGTTTAACTTTTCATTTGTATAGGGTCCCACAGCCACGAATTTGCTTTACATCTCAGAGGATACTTGTGACTTGAGCTTTTCAGCAGTGCTAAAACAGGGTCTTGGCAACTCTCAGAGATAGACTAAATGCCTTTTGTATAAAGGGATGTGCTTGCATGCTTAGGAGGCCAGGAGCAGAACATTATGGTCTGTGTCTAGATGTCCCTCCAAAGCCTGATGCCATCATGGGGCAGCTTCCAGAGTCTGTGATTGCCTCATAGTCCAATGCTGGGATTACAGGCGTGAGTGCTACACCCACCCTGGGGCAGGCAGTCTGCATACTACATCAGGGAGCAAAAGAAGCCTGCTCGCCTGCTACTCCTCCCTTTTGCTCTTGCTTTTTTCCTGTTATCCACTACCATGAACAGCTGCTCTCTGCCATATGCCACTCTGCCTTGGAGCCAGCTCATTATGGACAGAAACTTCCACAAACTGAGCTAAATAAACCTTTCCTTCCTTAATTCTGGGCATCAGGTATTTTGTCTCAGCAATGATAGAAAAGTCACTAAGACAAGTGGGTATAGTACTGGACACTCAGTTCTATTCCACTAATTGTATATATCTATCCACCTGTCAATACTACATTGCCTTAACTAAGGCAACCCTGTAGTACATTTTGAAATCGGGAAGTGTGAGTTATCTAAATTTCTTTTTGCTTTGGCTATTCTGGATTCCTTGAATTTTCATATGAATTTTAGGACCACTTTGTCAATTTCTACAAAAAAGGCAGCTGCAATCTTGATAAAGACCTAATTGAGGCCCGACGGGATGGCTCAGTGGTCTAAAGCGCCGCTTGGGGAGGCTTGGGCAGCTTCAGGGACCGCGGTTCGATTCCCAGCACCACATGCTGCACCAGCCCTGCCCTCGGGGCGGGCTGAGCCAGCCATAAAAATGAGTGAATAAACAAAGGTTCTGAAACAAGAAAAATAAGTTAAAAAAAAAAAAGACCTAATTGAACCTATAGATCAGCTTGGGAGGACTACCACCTTAGAAATGTTAAAGCTGGTCCAAGCCATGCAGATGGGGTATGTTTCCATTTAGTTAGGGCTTTTCTATTTACTTCAACAATGGCTCATAGTAATTAGAGCATAGGCTCTGCACAGCAGGGCCTTCCGCAAGCAGAAGTCTTCTTAGCTCTGTGACTGACAGAAGGAGGAGCTATGGGCCAACCTGCTGTAGGCAATTAAACGGACACCTGGAGAAGATCGGGAGCACGGGCGGGTCTCACCAGATGAGGCTCCTGAGGCAGTGTCTGTGGCACAGGTTTTCTCCCCAAGGAGACTCAGAGCAGCAGCCCTGTGCAAAGCCACTGACTAAATGATGCAAAGATTCACCTAAGTCTTGTGTTTTATTTCTACCTTGTCCTAGAAAGAAATTAAGCAAACTGGCAAGAAACTGTGGCTGAAGAAAAACAGCCAAACAAAGGTGAAGACAGAGTGGAACCTGGAAGGGGACCCCAGGGTAGACTGAGCTGTGCCTTCCACACACATTTGGGCAACAGGATCAGTACCCTACGGTGGTCAGGAATACAACAGTTCTTGTTACAGACAGACATAAAAGTAAAGTCCCAACGATCAAAGCGTGCTCAAACTGCGAAAACGCAGGAGCCCCATGGCAGCTCCTATGTGAAAACATACTTCCGCTAGTCTGTAGTGGGTACTTCGTTCCTCCCTACAGGCAATGAATCTGTCGGGGGGACGCGTCCACGCCAGCCCTCTGCCTCCCCCAATCCCCCATCCGCCGTGGCTGTCCCTGTACCTGAATCTGTTGGTGGCTGGGGTGGTCTCCGTGTTAAATTCGGCCACTGGCACGCCCCTGGCTGCTACCTCGGGGGCAAACATTGCGGCTGGGTAGACCACAGAGGAGGTCCCCACCTACAAGGCAAATACACGGAAACGCGCAGTAACTGCTCTGTGGAGGGCAGAAACGCTTCTGACTATTCTTATGTGGTAGAAGTACGGATGGTTCCTAGTTTACTTTTGATGATTTGCAACTTTTGCATTCATCAATGAAATTTAATAATGAGCATATATTACATTGTTTTTGGTGAGAGGGTTTTAAGATACTTGAAGAAATAGTCTTGCACAGTTTCATGTCTTAAGAGCACCTTTTATCAATTTTTCTGTGGGATTCCAGAATACCATTCCGTACACATCCTCCAAAGAGGGAGAAAGTGTATAAGGAAGGAGTGGGAGGGGAAGGAGCGGGGAGCGGAGGAGGAAGGGAGGCACCCGCGTTTAATGCCAGGCAAGTCCGCAGCACTGCGGAGGGGACACCTACCACCAGACACAAGTCACAGAGCTGCAGCTCTCTAGAAGCCTCCTCCAAAACCGCAGGATCCAGGTTTTCTCCAAACCACACCACATGGGGTCGCACCAGGCCTCCGCACCCTGCCACTTCGCACCTGGAAGGACGGGATGGTTAAACCGCCTTGGCCAGTGCACAGGAGGCCAGTGGGAAGGCCAGGGGTCCACGCCAATGCCAGGCCACCAGGGGTCACCTCTGACCGTCCTGCCGCCCGGACGCTACGGCCCTGACGTGAGTGAGGGCCGCCTGTCGCGTGCGCCCCCGCGTCCGCATCCGCATCCGCGTCCGCGTGCTGATGTAGTATCAGCGGAGTCCGCACAGCTGTTGCTTTTCCAGCCTCTTGGTTACCAGCCTCTTGGTTACGGCTGTGCTCATGCTCAGAGGTGGCGTCACCAAGGGCGCAGGGGCCCGAGTCCTGGACCTTCCCCTCACTGCCTCAGCTGCTGCCTTCCCCAAGCCCTCAGGCCGCTGTTCCCCCAGGCCGGCCTGCTTCATCCCACCGCTGCAGCTCATTTGTACCTGTGGTTTCCAGACTCATTTCCCCAAGGGCCACTTCTATGCCCGCTTCCCACCCAGGAAACCCCGGGGCGCTTATTCTCAGATTGGAATTGCAGAATTTAGTAATAAAATCCCTTAAGAGAAAAAACGTACTTGGTCGTTAAAATAATGTAAATATTATCATTATGGTCCACTTTTCAGAAATTAATATACTTTACCATTGTGCCTGGGTTGTTATTATCCTTCTGTTGTTCTGGTTTTGTGTGTGTGTGTGTGTGTGTGTGTGTGTGTGTGTGTGTGTGTGGTGCTGAAGATTGAACCCAGGCCCTTTGCACTGTACCACATTCCCAGCTTGGTTGTTTGGTTTTTTGGTCTTTTTTTTTTTTTTTTTTTTTGGTGGGACTGAGGTTCAAACTCACGACCTTGCACTTGCCAGGCAGGCACTTGTGCCACGGAGCTATCTCCCCAGCCCCCTTTTTTTTTTTTTTTTGAGACAGGGTCTCACTATGCAGTTTGGGCTGGCTTTGAGCTCACTTTGTAGCTCAGAATGACCTTGAATTCACAATAATCGTCCTGCCTCCATCTCCCAGGGGCTGGGATTATGAGCATTTGCCACCATGACCAGAACCCAGATTTTTTAGTTATTTTTAGTTTTTGAGACAGAGTCTTGCTAATTTTCTAAGTTGTCCAGGAAGGGCTTTAACTTGGGATCTTTCTGCCTCAGTTTCCCACAGTTCCTGGTGTACATGTACCACCATGCCTGGCATCAACTTGGCTATATTAAAAAACTGCTGAGAGACGACTGGCTTGTGGGGCACCGTGCCCATCAGCAGACTGACCCCTGATGCTTACAGGAGCCATTGGAGGTGGGGCCCTCAGGGAGGGGGGAAGCCAGGTGGAAGGGGCCACTAGCGGCCTGTGGGAGGTAGATCTAGAGCTATGGGCTCCCCCGTGCTGTTTCCTGGCCACCCTTCTGCCCTGAGATTCTGTGCAGTAAAGGAGTCAGCCAAGCATGGACTGAGCCCTCTGGTACTGTGAGCTAAAGCAAAGCCCTTCTTTAAGTCGTAGGTGTCAGGTGATTGGTCCTGGCAAGGGAAAGCTGGCCAGTGACTGCACACTGAGTACTCTGAGAAGTCCCACAGTACAGTGAACACTGTTTAACTTTATTTAATCTAATGCTTCCTTACTTGAACATGTGACCTTTTTTTCTAAATAATACCTAACTATGCTTCAGACTATGCTACTGTATAAAATACTTTCAGAAGTTCTCCTTTCTTTCCTTCCTTCTTTCCTTCCTTCCTTCCTTTTTTCCTTCCTTCCTTCCTTTTTTCCTTAGAGTTTTTTGAAATAGGGTCTTTTTTATTTTATTTTATTTATATTTTAGGGAAGGGTCTACAGGGTATTCAGGGTCTCACTACTATATCGGACTCATAGTGATCCGCCTGCTTACAGCCTCCCAAGAGCTGGGATTACAGCCATGCACCACCACCATGCCTAGTCTCAGTTACCATCTCAGCATGTCCCAGGGGTGAGGCTGGCACAGCAGGCTTGGGCATTGAATCCTCCCCTCCCCACTCCTCCCCACCCACCCCTGTGCTTGAGATAGGGTCTTGCTATGTAGTTCAAGCTGGCCTTGAACTCAAGGAAATCCTCCTGCCTCAGCTTCCTGAGTACTAGAATTATAGGCATGAACTACCATACTTGGTTCAGAAGCACTGTTTCAATATCTAGTCTTAAAAACCTAACATAGGGGCCCAGCAGGATGGCTCAGTGGTCTAAAGCGCCTGCTTAGGAAAGCTTAGGCGGCTGCAGGGACCACGGTTCGATCCCTGGCACCACATGCTGCGCCAGCCCTGCTCTCAGGGCAGGTTGAGCCAGCCATAAAAATAAATAAACAAACAAAAGTTCTGAAACAAGAAAAAAAAACTAACATAAAAATTCTTCTATTTTTAAAAAAATATCTACAAAATTTCTGTTTGGTCCCTTGTATGACCTTTACTATTTCCCTGGAGAAAGTAAAAAAGGAGAAAAAAAAGAGGAAACAGGAGCTAACATTTCCCAGATAATTGTAAGAAGCCAGCCTCTGTGCTTCTGCGCACTGGAAAACCCACTGTCACCTCACAGCCCCAAGAACCTTCCAGACCTAAAACTATCTTCTAAGACAGCCACCAAAACGGGACCTAAGCAGGGTGTTGTCGTGTGCACTAGTGGTTCCACTGACTTGGGAGCTGGGGCAGGAGGATCACCTGAGCCTGGGTGCTCATGACCAGCCGAGCCAAGGCAGTGAGACTAGTCTCCTCCAAGGGGGCCTGTGAGATGGATTCTGGGTTCACCTTTTCTCCTCTTGCCCATGGCCTCCTGGGTCAGAGCTGATTTCTGCATTTGTGCATTTATGTACTTAAGTCAAGTGGCATTGTGCACTGATAAAGGTTTACATTCTGAATCCTAATTTTCCTGTTTTGCAATGTAGAACACCAAACACAATTTCGTTTTACCAACCGGGGAAGATCTTCGAGTGGGATTTTGGTATCTTCAGCTTCAGGTTCAGGAGCACTGCGGCACAAAATATGAGAAAAGAATAAAATGTCACTGGCGTAATGAAAGAACAAAGAAACAGCAGAACCCGTGACACTGACAACACACCCCTAACCAGTGAGTGCTACCTTTGATGGGTACTGGAAGGAGAGAGTCCAAATAATGACCAGCGGTCTTACTTTAAGAGAGGACGCTGGCAGGGGGACGGCTGCATGATCAGGGGTGCTAAGGGGATCGCATGATGACTCTACACCCTGCATAGTCGCTGGAATCTTCTGAGAGGATGTGATACTCACAGAACATCCATGTAACTTATATGGCTCCAAAGTGCTCCAGGAGATCTTCTCCCCATAGTTTGAGTCTACTCTTTATTTGTGTGAATTATAGGAATAGTGCATATTCATCATAGAAATGTTGGCAAGTTCAGAATAATGTAAGGAAGAAATACAAATTACCCATAATCTATTTCCATAACACTATTAACTTTTTAAATGTTTTCTTTTGTTATTTCAACTAATATGATAGATAAACATAGGTATGTACAGTACATGTGTTTAAATCAATAGTTGGGGAGAATCATATATAGTTTGGCCTTTCTTTTTTGTCCATGTCTGCTCTTATTTCTCATAAATATTCCTGGGGATCTTCAATAAATGTTCTATTTTCTACAAGTCTGTTCAATTAAAACAAGCAAGCAACAAGTATCATTTTGTAGCGCAGTAATAATTACCCTTTTCCTGCTAACGCTGGACAAATGGGGTTCTTGTAATTCTTAACCACAGATCCACAGGAAGTACACCGAGTTTTAAATATGGTGCCTGAAAAACACACAGAGAGAAGGTCCAGAATTCAGCACAGCCACGAGCAAGCACCTCAGGTGTGCTATAGTTTGGATGTGTAGCGTCCTGCAGAGGCCCCTTTGTGCCCAAGGGTGCTCAGACTGGCGCTCTTGGGCAGTGATGGAGCCTTTAGAGATGAGCTCCCTTTGGAAGCCTCCGATCACAAGGGGCTGTGCCCTGCAGGCGGACATTGGGATGTTGCCCCTCACTTTCTCTCTCTCTACTTCACAGCCACCAGGAGGTGATCATCCTGCCTCTGCCCACCATATGCCACCAGACCATCGATGGGAACATCCAAAACTGTGAGCCAAAGTTAACCTTTTCTCCTTTCGATTATCTCAGGAATTTTATTATAGGGACACAAAACTGATCAACATAGGGTACAATATAATTTAGCTTTCATGCAATCATTTTGGCAAATGGGCCTGCCCTAGACATCAGAGGAAATACAGAGGCACAGTGCTCTACTGAACCAGCCAAGAACAACTGCCCTCAAGGACCTTGTAAACTAACTGGAAAAAGTGCTCTCAAATTGCCTTGAAGAAATCTCCAGGTGGGAGCCAAGTGCTCAAGAGACAAGATGAACTGTGACCTGAAGTGAACAGCAGGTGTGAACTTACAAAGCCTTGGATTATGTTTACAAAATCTGAACACTGACTCAAGAAAGCTTGAATCTTCTATGCAAAATTAGCTCAGGGTAATAGTATCACAAAGCTTTTCTGCTGGAGGGTTGAGAATGTAAGTTAACAGACCAAAAATTGGAGAAGAAGGGCTATGAGGATAGCCAATATTTTGGCCCTAGCCCTTCAAGGTCAGTAAGGACTCAGGATATAAGAGAACCTGTGCTATAATATCCTATAACTCAGAGGTGTCCCAAATTTTCTGGTCAAGGAGATTGTGGGACCTCAGAGGAAAGGGATAAATGAACTATAGCGTGTCTATGGAGAGTCACCCAGAGAAAAGCATTCTCTCAGGCTTTCACAGAAAGCAAACTGGCCAAGCA
>PVJA010025746.1:0-14942 GCA_004027025.1 Myocastor coypus
TTTGTCTTTTTGAGACAGGGTCTCACTATGCAGTTCAGGCTGACCTTGAGCTCACTTTTGTAGCCCAGGCTGGTCTCAAACTCACACCAATCCTCCTGCCTCAGCCTCCCGAGTGCTGGGATTACATGTGTGAGCCACCACGCCCAGCTAGTAGCATTGTTTTAACACAACTGCCTCCTTATTTTTCTTAAGTCCCATCGTGTGTTAGGATGTATTTGCAGTACATAATGACTAAGTTACTTGCAGGGAGTTGGTATGGGTGTGTAACACATCTCAGTTCTTTTTTAATCCCCTTCCCTTTCCCTCCCTGAACCTTTGCTCTGGCTCTTGATCTCCTTCCCATTCGCCTCTATGAAGATCTGTCCCAAATGAAGCTTCGTTCTGAGCCATTAAGATATACTAGGACACATTAGGAGTTAGGACTAAAACATATGTATTCACAGGAAACACAATTCATCTCATAATAGAGGTTAACTATATTAAGGAATATTGGGAATTCTCAAAAAATTTTACAGAGGAAAAGGTATGAGGCAGAATGCAATTCTATATACTCAGGCTGATGAAAAAGTTTTAAAATATGTAAATTAGTACGCTACCTCTGTTTATGAACTCATGAGTGATGGAGACATAGACAGGAAAAATAAACATAAAATTCTTCCTAGTTTTTCTTTTGGAGGAGAGAGAGAGATGGAATAGTAAAGACTTTAAAAGATAAATTTGGGGCTGGCCAGATAGCTCATCAGAGTAAAGCAGTTCCTTTAGCAGAGCACAGCAACTGGGATTTGGTCCCCGATGTGCTGTGCCAGCCCTGCTCCTGGGGCACACTGAGATGGCAATTGAGAGTGGGTGTGGTGGCATGCGCCTATAATCCCAGTGCTTGGGAGGCTGAAAACAAGAGAAACACTACAAGCCCTATCTACATAGTGAGACTCTAGACCTGACCCTGTAGACCCGACCCTGCAGACCCTGTACCAAATACCTAAAAAAGATAAATTTTACTGTTCTATAGATGGACATAAATGACAAAACATTGACATTTGCTCAGTCTGGAGGGGATTATAGATCGCCACCCCATGACAGCATGAAGCTTTCAGGGAGCGCCAGACACAAATCATAACAAAGCCTAGCCTGCTGAATGGTGATGATATATAAGGAATTTAAACTTTCTAATGGAAATTCAAAGATTGATTCAGGGGGCCAGCGAGATAGCTTAGCAGACTAAGCACCTACTTAGATAGGCACAAAGACTAGACTTCATTGGATTCCCAGCACCACATGCTTCCCAGGCCCTGACCCTAGTTGTGCTGAACTGGCCATGTAGTGTGGGTGTGGTGGCACATTCCTGTAATCCCAGCACTGGGAGGAGGCTGAAAATAGAAGGCTCACTACTAATCTGAGCTGCATAGTGAGACGCTGTACCAAGTACATTAAAGAGAGAGAGAGAGAGAGAGACAGAGAGACAGAGAGACAGAGAGACAGAGAGACAGAGAGAGATCCAAGGCTGCCTCTTCTCCACCTTCTACAGCTTCTATACTTTGGAGATGACACAAAGCTCAAAAGGGATTTTCTGTGTAGCCAAGTGAGGGTGAAGCAGGAGCTGAGGACCAAATGCTGGTTTGATTTAAAGGGAGGAGAGCTGGCCTGCTTGGTTTGGGGGTGGCCGTGTTTTGGTGCACACATCTGAAGTCCTCATGGCAAAAGCACAGTGTTCCTAGTGTCTTCCCCATTCTGAGCCAACAGAACTTCCCTTGAGCTCCAGAGTTCCCTACACGCAGCCCAGTTCCCAACCACTTCCCTTTGAAAGGTGGGACAGATTTCAGACAGTCTGTGTACTTCCTTCATGATTCACTAGACGTGGAGACTTGACAGTGCTGATATCTCCTTTCACAGGCAGTTTCCTCAGCTAGTCCAGACCACAATTTACGTAGAATTATATCTCCCGCTCCAGTTAAAAGAGGTAAACTGAACCCCAAGAACCAACAACCAAACTCCCTGGACTGAAAGCTCATCACATTTGTGGGAAAATTCCTATTTTGCCTATTTTCCCACAACTTCTCCCTCCAGGAGAGACCCAGAATCCCAATTCAGACCTCTTGCTTTCCTTTTTCTATTTTTCTCCTAGGAAGGTCTCTTTCTCTTCCTTCTTGATGAACATGGTTACTCTCCATGGTTACTGGTGAAGCCCTAGAGCCCAACAGAGCTAAGCCTGGCTACTAGTTTACAAATAAGAGAATGCTTGAAATGTAGAAAATATGTTTCCTCTGGACAGCCTAGCTGAGTTTCTAAAAGTCATCTTACACACCTAAAATTGACAAGGAAATCAATATCACAGGAAATGAATATACATCCAAGACTGCTATCCCAGTAGTACCACCCTAAGAATCTTGGAGGGTAGGGATCTGACAGAAACCCAAGGGAAGAGTCAGTGGTCCCATTAACATTTGCTAAATTGAGGTAAGGAGATATAAAGGATGCTACATTTACCTCACTCCCTTACACTCTTCACTCCATCAAAGTCTCATGAAAAAGTAATTCTAGCTAACCATTTCCTCTAATCTAAATAAACTTTCTCAGGTTCTCTTTCCCATTCATTTATCTCTTACTCCTCGCTCACCTAATATGAAACTGGGCAAAGGCTTTGAAATGTCACACCTAAAGTTAGCTCAGCTGGAAAAGTTTAAAAATAGTCAACTTGAGGAACCAAGGTGCTTGCCAGAAACAAGCACTGTTAACAGCTCCTCCTAGACACACTTTAAGTCCCTGCAGGGTGACAGAGTTGATGTGTGAACAAGGACCCTGCTGCTTCCCTCTCCTGCTTCTGCTGAGCCTCAAAATTCAAGCTCTTCTCCTGGACAAGCCAAGACTGGCCCAATAGAAGGCCAACCACACACAGCTGCTGCTCCCTGCATCTGAATCCTTCAACTCTTCTCAGATTGGTCTCAGTCAATAACAGTAGCATAAAAAATAATTTATATTGCACTTCAGTGTTATAATCATTTATGCTACTTGTTTATAAAGCAGTGTATATTCATTCAGAGCACAGGGTTTGGAGCAAAGTTTAAATTCCTGGCTCTGCCACCTTCTAGGTCAGTATCTTGAGGCAAGTAATGAACTTTTCTGTCTCTTTGTTTCTTCATCTGAAAACTAGGATAATAACAGTAATAATAGTCATAGGGTGGGGGAAGAATTCAATGACAGCATAAATAATGCTTTAGAATAGAGTTTGACAAGCACGTGTACTTTATACAAGTGTCTGCTATTACTAATATGTTCCCAGATCCCTTCCTCAGCTAGATTGTGAGTTCTCTCATGGTAGGTTTTCTCTTTTTTGAACACTTCAGACTCATGTACAGAGCTCAGAAGGTCTTAGTCCTTTTGTTTTATCCCTCCACCCCTTAGTCATATTTTCAAACCATATTAAAAACCTACAATCTAAATATATAAGAGAAATAAGTATTTGTTGAAAAAATAAACAATAGATGAATGAATGCATAGATGAGTGAATGAATGAGCATGCATGCCCCACCTTTCAAAATCCTCTGCACACAGCACTCTTGCTCTGCCTTCAAATGAGTTCCCTCCTTCTTTTCTCTTTCCCTGGCTATTAACATGCACATCCTGATTGTCGCTTTGTATTCATTAGCAATAACAGTGTGAGATAGGCAGGGTGGGACGCTGTCACTGATAATGTAGGCGTTGGTGTTTCTAGATACTCAAGAATGTTCTTTCCACAAAAGCTTCCTAGGCCACCCTGTCTAAAATCTCAACATCACTCTCATGTTTATTGTTCTTCTTTCATGCTTAAGTATTTTTTAACATCCTACTTATTGCAAACATCCTACTTATTTCGCATATTTCACTTACTGTCAACGTTCCTCACCAGAATGTTGTTATTTGAATACATTTATTTTTTTATCTTATTCTTGTACTCTAGAACAATAATTGATCTATAGTAAGATCTTGACAAATGCATTTAAGTGAGCAAATAAGGACAGGCCAAATAGTTTAGCGGATTAAAGCACCTGCAAGCAGGTGCATGGGCCCTGGATTCAATCCCTGGGCCTGCTATGCTGGCCCCACCCCTGGGGTAGGCTGAGAGGGAAACTGAGACTGGGTTGAGTGGCGCACACCTGTAATCCCAGCTCTTGGAAGGCTATAAACAAGTGGATCACTATGAGCTCAATATAGTGGTATATATCCTTCCCTAAAATACAAAAAATAAAATTAAAAAATAAATAAATATGTATACATGCATATTAATACGTGGCCTGAGGCTTATACCTGTTAAATATATTTGAATTATGGTAAATGCATTTGAATTTCACATTGCCAATTCAAGCTTAGGGAACACTTCCTAGGATGGATGATTATAGTCAGGCATAGTCAAGCTAACAAAAGACCATTCTCCATAGCAGAAGAGTGGTCCTTAATCCATTCATTGTTCTCAGTGTTCACATTCACTAGCAATACCACAATCCAAAAATAGCCATGGTGCTCGGGGTGCTTACACCTTCCGCTATGGCTGATTAAAATCACACTGTTTAAGGTCACCAAAGGCCCTGCTTCAGCATGGAGGCAATAACTGGCTGCCTAAAATGAGTAACAGTGACTTAGCATGGGACTCAGAAATAGAAAGCGCTGTGGGGATGAGTTCATCATGGATCCAATTGCTGAAATAATAACTCAGCAAACAACCCCTGAAAACTTGCTTTGTGTCTTCTCAGTAGGAATACACAACTCAAGAGGATGGGTGCATTAGATAGAGTACAGAGAGGTAGAACGACAGGGAGAGGCAGGAGAAAGGCACCATGGGCGAGCACCACAATGTAGAAATTAGTGCCACAATGTAGAAATTAGCGGAAATGTTAATTATGCTGCATTGCCAGCCACTGTTCTGTATTCCATCACTTCGGCCCTACCACAATTCAGTGATATAGTGCGCAGTTATCTCTACAGTAGAGACCGGAAAAGTTCTCTTTTCCGGATCTGAAAGGTTAAGTGATCAGGTGTCATGACTAATAAGAGGTAAACTGGAACCCATGTTTCTTTAAAGTATGCTCTTTTAAACACAATTACGGGGGCTGGGGAGATAGCTCCATGGCACAAGTGCCTACCTGGCAAGTGCAAGGTCATGAGTTTGAATCCCAGTCCCACAAATAAAAAATAAAAAATAAACACGATTATGGTACAACTATACCTTGGCAGGCATACTTGCTTATAGTAATGTTGTTCAGAATTTAGGGAGAGGATTTGGGCTTGTTATTTCAATAGAGAAGAACCAATAAGATTAAAACAGGGTTGTGAGTCTAGTGTCACCTAGGACACAACTGACCACATCCCTCTGTTCTCAGACAGGGTGACACCATGTGCCAACTTTGTAGTTTACATAAACATAATTATAGTGCCCCTTGTACTCTCAGAAATTGTTCTTCTTGGGGTTTTATGCTATATAGCCATTCTAATGCGGGCCCTGATTAGTACAGTAGTCTTAGTTTGACCTAACCCCTTCTCTTCAGTTTCCATTTGTGACTTAGAAACTTGCTTTGCAGAAGCAACTTTGCAAGTAGGAAATCATGACCAAGAGAAGCAGGACTATGGGTCTACAACAGTAGGCTGGGAAGTTGCAACAAGCACAAGCAGCCTGGGCAGAAGGGCCTGGCAGATAGCTGAGGGAGGAACCTCATGCTCCAGGAGGCAGGGACACCACTCACTGCTCTCATCCCAAGTTGCAGTTGGGGCAGGGGGTGGTTCTCATTCTCCCTGACATTTTGTGGATGAGCTGTGTTCCACGCTATTAGCCTGTGGCAAGGAGGCAGTGAGATGAGACTGTGCATCCCCCGGCCCATAAAGCCTGCCCCTGTTGCCCAGTGAAAATTACAGGCGATATTACAGGCTGCATGTTGGGGAAGCAGCTGGAGGTTGCTGATACAATCAGAGGTAGCTTTATTGAGAACTGCACAATGAAACTGTGTTGCCCATGTGCATGAATTTGAGCAAGAAACACTGCCACCCCCCACCCTACACCAAAACAAACCAAAAACAATAACTAAAACTATTTTTTTTTTTTTTTTTTTTTTGCTTCTTTGTACAACTATTAGGAGAAAGTATAGCCTGGGACCTAGGATCCTTTTCTACTTAAGGAAGGTTCCCCCAGAATAAAGCAGCACCCTAAAGACCAAGGAAAGGAAGATGATAATTGCCACAACAGGAACTTGGGGTAGCCATTTCAGGGGTGTCTCTTGGAGAGCCAGGCAACCAGCCAGCCACCTGCAAGATGCTCAGAGGACCGTACAAGGCCAGGGCACCTCAGTTCCTAAGGTGCTCACTGCAGCATCTCCACTTGAGTCATCTCAAATACTGGGGTTGGATGTTTATTCTGTGCCTTTTCAAATTTGTTTTTACTAAGATGAAACTAGTATATTATAAAAGAGATCAGAAGGGGTGGGTGCAGAGATAATTTGAGAAGTCACATGAGGGAATCTTGGGGAAGGGATGAAATGTTCCTGCATCCTGAAAGGGCTTGGGATTTGCAGGTGTATGCACTTGTCAAAACTCTTCCAGTTGTACCCTCCAGATCTGTGCCTTTTACTTTATGTAAATTTAACCTTCCAAGAAAAAAAGACGGTAAACAAAGATTCAACTCTAGATGATAACATGCCTGCTGCAGTATTTAGGGGAAAGTACACTGATGCCCATAATTTACATTAAAATGTTCCCAACACAAGGATAGCTTGGTGAATGGAGAAAAGAACGGGTAAGTGGGCAGGTAGGCAATCAAGTGTAGTCCAATGTCAGTGTCAAAATCTCTATGAGTACACTCCTGTGAATGGAAAATTCTGTATTTTTCTACATGTTTGAAATATGTACAGGAAAATATTGAAGGGGAAAGGTCACTTTCATTAGGCAATTTCCACACATTGCTGATTAGAATCCCCTGAAATATCTGTACTGAAACTATAAAGTCTAAGACTTCTGCTGGGCTAGAGTGGATCTTAGGCTCTCTCCGTCTTGCTTATCACCTCTGCCAGATGAGTGGAAGGATGGGGCAAATGAGGAAAGTTAGGGAATAACACTGGTTAATTAGCCTTCAGAAGAATTCATGGTGGATGGCAGGGAGCAGGGTGCACCAGGAGAGCAAGCACAGCACACTCTCAGCCAGTCAGACTGTCATGACACCAAGAAGCTCAGGTTTAACACGCTTTCAAGTAGAGCTGAAGCTCAGACGGGAGCATTTGCCTAGTACGTGTGAGTTCCAGCTCCAGAGCTACAGACAAAATGGGACAAAACAGGCAACTACATGACTATGTCAGTTAAGTGACTATTAAGTGTGGTAACTTCCAAAAACCATAAATTTAAGAATCTGTGTCCAAAGAAAGAGGAATGAGTGTCTTTACCAAAACTCTGGATGGTCTCGATCTCAATATCCTCTCAAATGTATGGCTAAACTGTAAATTCTGAGGACAACATCTACTACTGGTCAATAGTCCTCATCCAGCAAGACTGAGGCCTGGGTAGGAGGATATCTCCTGTTACCTCTTAGTCCTGCAACTTCTCCAAGAAATCACTTGGTCAACATGGAGGAGAGAATTTAACCCACAGGCCTTCACCTGCTCCAGAACACTGAAAGCTAGAAGCATCCCCTCACACACACAACAAGCCTCCTGTGCAGTCAGGGTGGGGAAGGAAAAGAGACACAAAGATGAAAGACATGAGGTAGTTGTCCTTGGAGAGCCTCTGCATTGTAGGGAAACCAGAGACAGCCAGGTAGTGACCAGAGCAGAATGGGTGCTGGTCAGCAGTGAGGCAGGGAGACGCTCAGCACCTGGGGTCTTCTGAAAGGCCAGAGACCGCAGCATGGTTCAGAGAATGCTTATTTCCCATAGGCAAAAGCAGCCAGTGAGCCACCTGCCCGTGGGGTAGTGCTGCTTCATGTTGATAGTCAAGCCTGAACATTCATAGAAGAGTGATATATGTTAGTAATAGTAAGCATGGAAAACATGTAAGGAAAGAATGCAGAACAACTTCAGCATCAAGTGCTTCTAGGGAGGGAAAAGGGGAAGCAAGGAGAATAAAGGAGGAGGCCTTCAGCTCTTTCTGGACTGGTTTATTTTCCAAAAGATGGAGAGAACGTTTAAAGAAAGAGAGAGATGTTATGTTCTGGGAATTTTTTTCTCAAATATCTTCCACTGACATACCTGGTGGCCATGGTCAAGCCCACATGTTTGGTGAAACCTGTCAACAAGTAGAGACCACAGTATAGTCCTCAGGGCTCCACTCATAGACTCCTTAGTGACCTGAAGTTCTCAGCTCCCTCACAGCCGCTGCCCCTCCAAGCTGGACTCCAGCTTGCCTGTGTGACCATGAAGGGCAGCAGGGGCACTGTCACAGACACACATTTATTTCATCTGCTCTAAATAATAAAATATTAAAAGTCTCCAGTTAGCTTCTACTCTCAGGGTGTGGTTTTCTCACCAGAGGCTGGATTCTAGAGACTCAGGAAAATCAAGTCCAAATAATTTTTGAACATTGCTTAAGTCACAAGTTAAGCCTCGTGTCTGATGTTATGTGGTGATAAGCCCAAAGCAGAGGCTGGCACCTCCTAGCCCATGCATAAGACAACCAGCCCTGTACAGATGGGTCCCTGTCATTTGTGCTAAGAGGCATTGGGAAGGCATGCTACCAAGGAGAACCACATGGACCCCTGATCTCATTCACTCCTTCAGGAATGAATTCCGGTTGTGGAATTACTGAAATTATTTAAGTTGCTTTTTCTGTATGGAAAGCATGCTATAGCTCCACTAGACCACAGCCCCGCTGACCTAGATGCCAATGATTAGAAAGCTGGTGGAAATCTGGCAAGTACCCCTCCTCCAACACCATCATGACTTCAAATGTGTCCACTACATCAATACATCAAGCAGCGAAGGCAGAGGTTGTGTGCACACCAGTGCTAGGGTGGCAGGCAAATGCTGAACATTAAGGAGTCCTATGAGCGAAAAAGAGGAGTTTCTGCTAAGTTCATGCAGGCAGCGTGGGGAGAAGGATGGGAAGTCCATGCTAAGGTAATGTGTTTGGTTGAAGCATCTGGTCCTCTCCAAGGCAAGGCAAGGACATGAGTTGTACATCTCCATACTGTCCTGGGTTCTTACTTCTTTCCTTCCCCAGCATAATTTAAGACCTATAATTCCAAACTGGTGGCCCAACACATGCCTTTGTTTTGTGAAGTTTGCTTATTTTCACAACATAATTCCTAGTATCTTCAAATATGAGGGAACCTAAAATCTCTGCACCCATCACAGAGGCTGAAGCTGAGGAATGGCCAGCCCCTTTGGAAAGAGTGCTCTCTGACTCCAACATCCACAAACTCAGGTTTACTCTCAGCCTGTCCCTCATGGCCAAGTGTGGGAACCTGACTGTCACCCTTGATGACCAGAAAGTTGGTGGGTATGAGGCCCAGAAGTGATTCGAGGACACAAAGGGAGCTGCTTTGCCGAGGTGTAAGCCAGCCACATACCCAACAGTGGCACCATACTGGGCATCATGTTTCTTGGATATGGAGTTTCCTTCTAATGAAATCTCAGCAGAAATCCCAGGCCCAGCCAGCCAAGAACTGACAGGTGCAGAGATACCCATAACCCAACCAGGGGGCATGCAGGCAGCCCCTACACATGCCTCTTGCTTTCCCTTCAAGTCCTAGATCTTTCCAAGAGTGAATCTCATGGGAAGGGCCAGTGTGGGACCCAAGGCACATGGATGGAGGTGAGGGTCACTGAAAGGCGACTACTGAGCAGAAGCATCTGTGAACAATTTAGCAACAGCCTAGTCCTTTCTTCCACATCTCCCCATAATTTTAACTTTCCTGGTACATTTGTAAGTGAGAATTGTTCTGCAAACAGCACAGCTCCAGATTCATTTTTGTAGAGTGACAATTAAGGGAAAAACACTTGCTTTACTAGTTTCCAATAAGCATAAGAACTGCACACTCCCCACTCTACAACACTCAGCAGTTTTCAAAGCACTTTAGCATCTACTTAATTTCTGAGGTCCCCAGTGAAGATAGGGTATTACTTTAGAGGTGTGGAAACTAAGGCCAGGTGAATTCAGCAAGAGGCTATATTAGCTCTCTGCTCCTACAACAAAATACCTGAAACCATTAGCTTATAAGGAAGAAAGGGCTCTTTTTAGCTCACGGCTTTGAAGACTCCCATCCAGAATCGTGTGTGTGTGTGTGTGTGTGTGTGTGTGTGTGTGTGTGTGTGTAGACCGTATATATATGGTCTACAGTCTGGGTCTCACTACACACACTGAACTCATACTGATCTTTCTGTTTTCAGCCTCCCAAGCACTGGGATTACAAGGATACACCACCACACTCAGTCTCAAATCCCACCTCAGTGTACCCTGGAGGGCGGGGGCCAGCATAACATACTGGGAATAGAACTCCCAACCCTTGATTCTGCCTAAACAGGCACTTTAATCCTCTGAGCTATCTGGCTAGCAACACATCATGGCAGAAATCCATGGTTGAGAAAAGTACTCACCTTATAAACCAAGGGCAAGAAAAGGCCAGGGTCCCACAGCAACCTAAGGAACTCTCACTAGGCTCCCCTCCTATAAGTTCTACTAATCCCCAAAAGTGTCTTCCAGGGAGGGGATAAAACCTCCACCACCTAAAGCAGTAGTTCTCAACCTTTGTAATGCTGTGACCTTGCAATACAGTTCCTCATGTTGCAGTAGCCCCAAACCAAAAAATAATTTTGGTGGCTATTTCAAAACTGTAGTTTTGCTACAGTTATGATTTCCAGTGGCTTTAGGTAACCCCTGTGCTTTGGTCATTCGACCCCCACCAGGGTTGTGACCTACAGGTTGAGAACCGCTAACCTAAAGCTTTGGAGGACTCTTACCAAAGTCATAGCAGAAGCCAAGGGACCCATAGTTGTGAACATCCCGGCTAAGGCCTAGATCCAAGAGACTCTTTGCAGGTACCTTTTCTCCTTCACAGTTTCGCTACAAATAGATTCATAAAGATTGCTTGCCCCAGGCCCTGGAGAAGCATCACTCCCTCAGTACTGGCACTGCACAAGCTTGCCCATGGCTGCAGACAGCCCCCATAGGAGGGAGTTCGAGGAGTAGGAGGTAATCTCCAGACCCACAGGAGCCTAGAGAGAGCCTGAGTGAGCTGTCACAGCCCTCTTCCCTTACAGGCTGACAGGGTTTCCAGCCCCTCCCTTCTGTGACATTTCTTAGCCTCAGAACTGGAGCAGACAAGCTCCACTGGGCCAAGACAGTTTGGGCAATCAAAGTCTGCAGCTGTGATGGAGGCCTGGCATTTGAGTCTATTGATCAATGGCAGAAGGAAAGCACAAGGGGGAAAAATGCACTGGGAGATCTTGTCGTCAGAGCCAAATAGAGGCTTCTCCTAGCTGTTTTGAAGGCTTCTGAAAAACAGGGAGAGGGAGGGAGAGGGAAAAACAACCACCAAACCACAACAAAGTGGCACCTCAAGACTTCTATTAAGGTTTGAAGCAAGGCCTGCCAAGAGCAAAGAGACTAAGGTGCTCAAGAGTTTGCTTGGGAGTCGGGGTGGATCAGGTGGGTGAAATGTTCATTTTTCAGATGGAGTTAAATGCAGTCTCAAATACTGTGGCTGTAGGAGCTGAGGCTGCCACTTCTATAAGTGCGAGACAGGCCGCGTGCCTTTTGGCTCTGTTTATGTGACCCAGCATCCTGTACTTCTGTAAATACCAGTCCCAAAGAAGAGCTAAGGCTCAGCCCATTTTTCCAGAGCGAGAAAGAGTGTCTATATCCTCAAAAGCCAGAGACAGTGAGAGACCCTCCACACAGGGAAGAGTGCAGTGAGCAGAGGCAAGGCCCACAGGCAACTGTGTGGCCCGGGTCAAGTCAGTCGTCATCTATGATCCTCAGTTTCCTCATTCCTAAGAAATAAGTACATGAAGAAGGTCATGCTCTTGAAGTCGTCTGATCCCATAAAAGCGCCTCCAATCACTCATCAGCCTGCAGAGCCTGACTGGAGTGCAGCAGATAACAGGGCTGACCATCTCAATGCAAGAAGGTGCTGTCCTCGTGGTGGTGTGCCCAGACAGCTGGGAGCCCTGCGTACTTAGTGACCACCAAGGAACACTGGATATGTAGAGATTATGGCTCAGGATGGATCCCAGATACCTACATTCTTGTAGTATGGGCATTCTGAGTAATTCTGATGCAGGAACCTGTGGCTTACACACTTCAAGTGGCCCTGACCTCATTGTGCTTTGGACGCTGGGAGCTGGATCTGGTATCCCTCAGTCACTTTCCAGCTGTCTTGTAAACTAGCTATTCAGTCTGTCAAGGCCGTGTACAGCGAGTATGGCAATACCTCCCTTACAGGGTCATTGAGGGATCTAATGGAGCAAATGAATCTGCATATAAGCTTAGTACATCTTAAGTGCTCAATAAATGATGCCGCTATCACCATATAATTATGATTATTCCAAGGGCTTGAATATGATGCTAGTTTTTGGAGAGTGGTCAGTTGCCAGGATTGATATAAAGATTCAATCCCAAGGCTAATATTTCCACAAAAGTCCACATCCACTTGTTACCAAAGTTAAAAATTTCTTGCTAACTATGGCTTAAATTTCTTATGTACCAATTTGAGATCATTCATCCCTATATGCATAACCTTACCACTAGTCTGTTCCAGAAAGTTGTTATCAGACAATCTGGCTGAAGTGAAAGGTCCCTCCAGCCAGAGGCAAAAACTCTTTACCTTCTCCATCATCAGTTCAGCCCAGTCACTTCCTGTCTTAGTCCATTTGTCCTGCCATAACAAAAATATCAGGACTGGGTAATTCAATGAAGAACAGAAATTTATCTTCTCCTATCTGCAGAAGCTGAGAAGTCCAAGATCAGGGCGTCATCAGGGTCAGTGTCTCTGCTTCCAAGATGGTCCCTTCTTGCTCATCCTCACATGGTGAGATGGAGAGTGGGCAAAAGCACAAACACTGTATTCCTAGGGCAGAAGAGATGGAAGGGCCAGGTAGTTTTCTGAAGTCTTTGCTGTTTGGGCACTGTTATGGTTTGTGTATAGCTGTCCCCCCAAACCCTCATGCAGTCATGGTGTGGCTTCTGGAATTTGTGATTGTTTGTTGTGAGTGTGGGTGCTTCACCTCCCAGGGGCAGGTAATTTGTATTTCAATGTAAGGAAGGAAGAGAAGTTAGCTGCTTGAGCTGCTGCTACTCCTCCCTTCTCTGGCCCTCTTGCCCTTTGCCCTCCATCATAAGAGATCATTTTCTGCTATGTGCCTCTCTCTCTGCCTTGGAGCCAGCTGAATATGAACTAAAACCTCCAGCAACTGTGAGCTAAATAAACCTTTCCTTCATTCATTTTGAGTGTCAGGTATTTGTCCCAGCAATGAGAAAAGAGTAACTAAGACAGTCACTAAGCTCACAAAGCTTCATGGCCCAATTACCTTCATCTGTCAATGGCCATCTAGGCTGTTTCCAGGCTTGGCTATTGTGAATCACACAATTATAAACATAGATATGCATGTATGTGTCATCATAGCGTGATAGCTTTAACTCTTTAGGGAATACTCATAGGAGAGACCTAACTATAAATTCATGTATTTTTATGAATCATTGGCAAATGTTGTTAGTTAACTTAGTTCTTTCTCAAAACGCATCAAAGAAATATCAGTGCCCTGGTGAGAACTGTTTCTTTCTTCTAGATCACCTGGCCATTGGCTTCTTCCTCCTTCCCTCCCCTCATCCTCACCCTATCTATCCCTAGTGCTCTTTGTGTGGCCTACTATAGCTCCCCACAGTTCCCTCTGTTGTTCTGCTCTTTCTTGTATTTCCTAGGAAGCATGAAGTTTGCCATCAGAGAACCCTGAGTTTAAGTCCCAGCTGCATTAATCTCTAAGTCCATGGACTTCTTAGCACCTCAGTTTCCTTATCAGTAGAGACTGCTGCATGGCCCAGACACAGTGCTGACACAGGGCTAAAGTATAAAGGACCTGAGCAGAGTAAATGCCCCTCAAGTGCTGGCTTGTTAAAGGCAGAAACTGCATCTCCCTCATCTCCTAACCTTGCTCAAGATGGGGCACAAAATGATATTGGCTACTTAACACGTTCTTAAAATAGAAGGGTGTTTAGCTAAGAGATGCTGACTCTACGCATTTCATATGTGTTTCTTTGGCAATGGATCATACACAACACATGAATGGGGCACATGTCTCTGATCAGAAGCTATACAAGTACAGGGAGTTTGTGTTTCTACAGAACCATATTGACAACCTGTGGCAAACAATCTGTGGTAAGCCCTTAGGATATGAGTTGGCTTAGCATCCTTCGAGAAAAAGAAAGAGGCAGAAATGATTTTGAGATTATATCTTTGCAATTGGGTTTGTGTAGCTGGGAAAATCAGATGGGTTGGGAATACCAATTCAAGCAATCTGAGGAAGGTGCCCAGGAGCTCCCCTTCAAAGCCAAATGGGCTTCTACTTATGATTAACTATTTCCCTGGCCTTGCATTCCAAATATAATATAAATTTAGCCTCTTAAAGATCTGCAAGTCCAGCTCTTCCTGTAAGCGGCCTGTGGTGTCCTGTGAAAATGGTTCACTACTCTCTCGACCCAGAAAACCCCACAAAATCATGCAAATCAAGAGGCTTAAATCTTCGCGTTCATTTTAAGAATACACGTGAAACTGCCCAGGCCATCAAGGGTATGCATATCCGAAAGGCCGCCAAGTATCTGAAGGATGTCACATTAAAGAAGCAGTGTGTGCCATTCCGACGTTACAATGGTGGAGTTGGTAGGTGTGCCCAGGCCAAACAGTGGGGCTGGACACAGGGTTGGTGGCCCAAAAAGAGTGCTGAATTTTTGCTGCACATGCTTAAAAATGCAGAGAGTAATGCTGAACTTAAGGGTTTAGACGG
>PVJA010025746.1:15042-30495 GCA_004027025.1 Myocastor coypus
CCATACATGAGCTCCCCCTGCCATATTGAGATGATCCTTACTGAAAAGGAACAAATTGTTCCTAAGCCAGAGGAGGAGGTTGCACAGAAGAAAAAGATATCCCAGAAGAAACTGAAGAAACAAAAACTTATGGCACGGGAATAAATTAATTATAAAATAAATGCAAATAAAATTAATGTTGTTGACTATTAAAAAAAAAAGATCTGCAAGTCCAACATCCAAGGAAATTTTATTTGTTAGTGAGCCCAAGCAAATATTTGAGTAAAGCAAATTAGAGAAGTCAAACATACTTGGAATTTTCTTTCCTTTAGAAACCCAACCGATGACTGAGAATGAACATAGCCAGAAGAAAATAACAAGGGACTGGTCTTTCCTAAGCATCATGGAGAATTACACCAAATATGTGAATAATTTCTACCTGTGATTATAGGAGCAGTTGGCACATGAAAGAGAGAAAGAAGCATAGCCTTAGGGAGAAGAAAAACAAAGTTCTGAGATTTGATACTAGATAATCATCTCTTTTAGCTAGTGTTTCAGCACTGGACTCAAAGGTTGACTTACTCTTCAAATAGACTAAACAGACAGCAGTTCTTACCATTGAAAAATAGGGCTCAGACCAGAGCCTCTAGACTGGTTCAACTCAAGATTATCCTCTACCTCAACATGTGTGTTTCCGGAAAAGCTTCTTTCTTTAGATTTTTTTTTTTTTTTTTTTTTTTTTTTTTTTTTTTTTTTTTTTTTTTTGTCTTTTTGAGACAGGGTCTCACTATGCGGTTGAGGCTGGCCTTGAGCTCACTTTTGTAGCCCAGGCTGGTCTCGAACTCGCACCAATCCTCCTGCCTCAGCCTCCCAAGTGCTGGGATTACAGGCGTTACAGGTGCTTTCTTTAGATTTAATCAGCATACAATTTAGGATTTGCTTGCTCGCTTGATTCCTAGGAATGGGTTTGCAGCCCATTTTCTCTGAAGAAATTGATGGTCCAGTCCACAAGACTTGTCCTCTTTGCTAAGAACAGTCTTCACCCAGCCAGGATCAGCCTCCAGCCCTTTCTAATACAGGACCCAGCCTCTTACACACACTTGGTTGAGTTCAGTGGATTCCTAACTTAAAATGTGACAAACTCCCTCTCCTGAAAAGTTCAGACTGTGGGACGTAGAGGGCAAAGGTGCTAAGCTGGCTTTAGTTACTGGCAACTTCCTGGAAGATTCTTTGGTTTCCAGCAAAATGAACTGAATTTGGTTATTTCTTGGAATTGGATATTTATATTGGTCCTTGGAAAATTATTGGGAGAGATTAAAAAATTGGGAAAGTGTATAACTTGGGTGGTCTTGGAGCATTGAGAAATGCTAATTTCAGAACTAGTCTTATGGCAAAAACAAGGTGAGCAGTATAAGCCAGCTCTGAAACTCTTTAAATTTCTCAAGGCTTGAATTCTAAAAATCACATATGTAACTGGCCCGTTTAAGGTGATGTGGTTTTTCTCAACAACAGCAGTAGAGGAAACCAGTTTAAAATTCCATCAGATTGTCTTCAATAGGGAAATACATTTTTTTCAAAAAGAAGTTAGATTGAAACTATTTTTTAATCATTTATTTATTTATGTATTAATTTATTTATTTTGTACAGAGTCTGGCTATGCTGCAGCTTATCGGGAAATGCACATTTTGAGGGAGAGGATAACCTTGAGTTAAACCAGTCTGGAGGCTCTGTTTCAGCCTCCCCAGCACTGAAATTACAGACATGCATCAACACACTCAGTTTCAGTGGCAAGCACTGCATGCCTGAGTTTCCGGGGCCCACATTGCATGCAGTACCAGGAATCAAACCCTGGTCCCAGCATTTACCAAGCAGGCACTTAGACCACCAAACAATCTCCCTAGCTCCAGATTGATAGTATAAATGGAATGAGTATTGGATAGCCAAAACAATAAAACTCAGGCTTATCCTGTATCAGCCTTTTCTAGAGATGTAATTATTATCTGTATAAGATTTCATGAGAAGCCCCACAATCCCTTTTAGCAATTGCCTTTTTCTATCTAAGCTGGTTTGAGTTGGTTTATGTTACTTTCAACCAAAAGATATTTAACCAAAACACCCAGTCATCTATTTCCATGACAAAATGGACTTTAGCTTTGGCCTTCATTTGGAACAACCTATATATGTATGGGGTAAGCCATAAGAAATTAGTGATGGTGAGGGGGTTCTTTTGGGTCAGCTCAGTGTTTGAAGCAGCACGGGCAATCCCAGTCAGGCACAGGGGATGGCAGTTTGATCCCCACACTCACGCCTATGAGCCAGCCCCCCAAAAAAAGGTTCTGAAGAAATTAGTGACCTGAAAGATTAGAATTACTATACATGAAATGAACTTTGTGTGTGTTGGCTTCACGTCAGTATCCCCAATCTGTTCATTTCCATTCACTGAGACTCTCAGTGCTCAGTTATGCCCTCTTCTCCAGCTCCCAAGTAGATAATAGAGCTGTTTTTAAATACAAGGAGTCTGAGGTGGAAATGCACTCACAGAATGCCAAACAATCTAATGAGCCATGGTAACAGTGCTGACATGTGCTCTGTTACCTTGAATCTACAGGAGAGAAATATGCTTATTGAAGCCCCTGACTCTCAGCTCACAGGCTGGTCAAAGACAACACTGCAGGACAAGGATATTCTGCAGTGCTTTTTTTTTTTTTTTTCTTGGATAGAAAGGTCTCTCTCTGTCTCTGTTTCTTTGTCTCTGTCTCTCTGTCTCTGTCTTTCTCTGTCTCTGTCTGTCTCTCTGTCTCTCTGTCTCTCTGTCTCTCTGTCTCTCTCTCTCTCTCTCTCTCTCTCTCTCTCTCTCTCTCTCTCTCTCTCTCTCATCTATCTCCTGGCTTTAAAATATTTTTTACAAGTACATGTTTACAATACATGATGATCGCATTCATCGTGGGGAGTGAGGACATGGACTAACCAATTCCCCTCTTCTTCCACCCTCCCTCTACCTTTTGGTTTCCTTCCCACTTGCAGAGTAGTAGATCTCCTCCTTGGGCAGCTCGCCAAAGCACAAAAATCAGGGAGTCTATATTGGCTTCAGACTCCCTCTCCATAGCAGTGCTCCTCCTTGAAGAGATAATATTATTCTAACAATAGCTACAACAGTAATACTGATAGCCCAAATGCTTTAAGCAGTTGCTACATTTTTAGCACTGTACTAAGTACCTATGACTCATATTTTCCTTCAATGAAATAGCCATTTTTGTATTGAGAATGACCCTCGCATTGTATTATTTCTCAAAGGCACACCCCTGAAGACCCTTGAAATCCTTTTCTTTGGACACTTAGATGTTTCTATACACTTGGTAGATTTTCAGCTTAGTTTCATATGTACTGGTCTCATGTGTGGGTATTGGTAAGCTGGGGTGAGAGATGGCATACTGAAAAGAAGCGGGACACGTGTCTGACCTTGAGGAGATCCCAACTGAATGGGAAAGAAAAAAGAACAGAAAAGCAAATAGCTAAATCACAATATGCCTGGGGTTTCCATGGATGCATTTTCCAGTCCTGTGGCATGGAGGGGAAGATACAAATGAGCAAGTGGATTCTCTTAGCATGGGACAGAGTAAGACAGGGGAAAAAAAAAAACACAGTACATCCCATAGGGTTGAAAAGGGCCTACAAGGTGAGTGAGATGGTTCTTAACTAATGTTTCTTAAAGATTCAAGATAATTAATTCAACTGTATTTATTTAATTTATGTATTTGGTACAGGGTCTCACTACACAGCTTGGACTTAGTGATCACCCTATTTTGAGCTTCCCCAGTGCTGGGATTACAGGCATGTGCCACCACACCTGGTTTCAGTGACTGGCTCAGTGTGCCGGGGGACAGGGCTGGTGCATGGTGTCAGGTATGGAACCTGGGCCCTTGTGCTTGCCACATAGACACTTAGACTAGTAGTAAGCTATTTCTCCAGCACTCAGTTTTATTTTTTTAAGGATGATTTGGCTTTCCTTTTTATGTGGACATATAGACACAGTGACATGTGGGAAATCCATTGTGTAAAGCACCTAAGTGCATGAAAGCATTTCAGGGAAGTCTTCACTTGTGATCACTAATCTTGAGTCCCAGGGTATGACGCTGTGCCTAGTAGGTCCTCGATGAATGTTTATTAAGTTTTCAAAGAACATCAAGTCTCCAAGTCAGACTTACTTTCTGTTGGTTGTTTTAAAAATAAAATTCTACAATTGTGTTTTGCCATCAAAGGTGTAGACTGTCATGTTTAAGATAAAGTATAAATCATTCTAAGTTTGGACTGTGTGAAGGACTCTGAGATCCCTTCCTTTTTGTGAAGAGGGAGAAGATATATATAGAGACTAATGCATTTAATGAGGGAATTTTCTTAGGTGAGTTTAAACTAAAAATATTACAGTCTCCCTGCTCCTGTCTCACAGGATGGGCTTCCAAAGGAAAGATCCTACATTTGCTAGACATCCAACATCCTGGTTTCAACCTCAACTAATTTTTTCTACTGTCTATGCAGTCACACAGGCCTGCCTGATGCTCCTCACACTAGACTAGCATGACACATCTGGATCGCTAGCATTCACGTGCCATGTGTCTGCAAAGCAGAAGCACAGAATGGTACACAGTCCCCTGCTACCCATAACTGCCTGAGTGATCTTGGGCAATTACATCTTTGGGCTGAGGCTCGGTGTCCTCATCAGAAGAGCAGACGGAATAGTATTGGTCATTACTTAACATGTTGGGAGGATTAGTTGAAATATTAGTTTGAGGGCACGTGGACAGTCGTTTCTAAGGGTTCTACATTTTAATAGATCATTGTTCTAATACTGTGAGTGAATTAATGAAGTTAGCAAGAAAGAGAACTGGGAAATTACAACAGTGGAGCACAAAGAGAATGATTTGAGAGGAGTTGGGATGAATAGTTTTGTCTACACCTAGAACTCTTAACCTGAGCACAGGAGCTCATAGTCAAACTCTAGAGTCTTAAAATCGTACAAGGAACACAAAAATTGGAAATGTATGTTTTCCTCGAAGCCTCAATTTTCAGCAGGTTCACAAAGAAAGGCATTATCTAGAATCCTGAAGAATCATTGGTGTGTGGTCACCTTCTGAAAAAGTACAACTCAGTGAGCTGGATCAGAAAATCCAAAGCAATGTTCCAGCTAGAATGAGAAAGAAGGCCAGAGGATGACCAGAGCAAGCTGGCTGTATCTTTATTTCTCGTGGATAACAACCAACACTCTTCCAGAAACAACCAGCATTATACTTTATCCATTGGTCAGTTAATTTCTACTCCATAAAAAGCAAGCCTAGCTAAGCATTTATTCAGTATATGATTCTGTGGGTCAGCAGTTCTCACTCACAGACTAAGCCGACTAATCTTTCAGCTCTTAGCTGGGCCCACTCATGCACCTGCAATGAGCCACTGCATTATCTGGGGCCTGAGTGATCTAGGATGGTCTCAGTTGGTAGCTGACCACTTGTTCACATAGCCATTAGGCAGGAATTCAAGACAGTGGAAACCTCTTGGTTCATAGACTCAGAACTGTAACCCATTACTTCTACTACACTGTCACAAGTCTATCCCATATTCAAGGGAAAAGTGTTGTGATCAATCACAACTCCTACCTAAGCATTAGCCAATTTTGATGATGTCCGTTAACAGAAATTCTGGTCTTCACCTTGATCCTATACCAGTTCCTTTAGCAAGAAGAGAAAGTTTCAGGTAGAACTTGTTTATGGCAACAGGGGCCAGGAAGAAGAATGATTTACCCATTGTCACAGAGCAAATAAGCATCAAAACCAGGACTAAGCATTCCTTTGTCACTTTCTTTCATTCTATTCAAGCTATTTAATTACACTAATTTAGTGATCTTTAAAGCAAGAACCTAAGTTAGTGTTTCTCAAAACGTTTGTGGTGAAGGACTAGTTTTTGAAGTGATTTTGCTGGTTTTATTCCTACTCCATCATGGGCCATTTATATGCAGCTTCTACCAGGCATGAGTTGCCCTGTGAATTTGACAACACCCCAAGTGCTCTATTACCTACTGAGAAAAGCAAGTCCCCTAATCACACCTTTGGATGTCACTGCAATATCAAGTTGCTATAAAAGTTTCTGAATGCTTACTCTTACTTTCTGTAATTATCTCACTGCAGACTGGCAACACACACTTGGCAGAGTGCTATCACGCCTCCAGGAGCATTCTCTACACCCATTGTTTCATTTTATCTTTGCCATGGCCATAGGAAAGGGGAAAACTGGGGCTCAGTGGCTCATCTGAATCAGATAAGGCAAAAGAAAGAATTTAGCAAAAATCAGAAAGGGTAGAGCAGGAGCAGGATTCAGATCTCTGGACACCTTGTCCTCTTCTAATCCTGCAAGAAATGGCTCTGGGGCCAGGGGGATTGCTTGGTAGTCTAAACGCCTGCCTGGCAAGTGCAAGGACCCAAGATTAGTCCCTGATACCACATGCCCTGGAACCATCGGTACATTGTACCTGCCACAAAACTGGGCATAGTGGCACATGCCTGTAATCCCAGGACTAGGGATGCTGAAACAGGAGGACCACTATGAGTCTGAGTTGCATAGTGAGACTTCCTGTCAAATAAATAAAAATTTTTAAAAAGACTCAGTCCCCCTTGATGTAATTATAAAAAAATTATAAAATATAAAATAAGCAAACTTACTTAAACAAATCAGCTTTCTCCTCACATCCCAAGCCCACAGCTCCACCTGAGTTTCTGAGGTAGATGAATGTTTGCCTTTTATGTTAGAGATTTATGTGTTATTTACATAATCAGAGTTCTGTCCTCCACACTCAGAAAAAAATAGTTCAAAATGTAGTTACATGATATTTCACGTTTAAGCATTTAATAGGTTCTTCATCACTCCCTGAGGAGCGTGCAGGTTCTAGGGAGTGATGGATGAGGTTTCCTCCCGCCCCTCAGGAAGCAAAGTTGCCAGTGCAGCATAACCACAGACCTACTGCTCAGCACAACCTGTGGGTACATTCTCCTTGGCTGGCACTGGCAAAGTCAGGCACAGAGAGTGGTGAGGGCAGCAGGGCACAAGCCCAGGGCTTAAAGGAGTCTTCTCCTCTGCACTTGTCAGTGCTTACAAGAGCTTGAGGGGCCAGGGCAAGACACCTCAAAAGACTGCACATGCTCAGAGTCAGATTTAATGCAGGACACAGAAATTTGCAGGATTGGCTTCAGTGGCCTGCTGTACAGTCAGATGTAGGAGAGTGCAAGACATCTGTCTGCTTGCTACAGATCCCAAGGATCCTGCTGAAGGCCTAGAGCTCACAGCATCTGGAGGCATCAGAGGCAGAACGGTCCATGAGAGAAGACCCAGGCATCTGTGCAGGGAGGCCGAAGAGTCACAGCACTAGAAGCTAAAATGTCTACACAGCAAGCCATCAGCGCTGGAAGGTGAAGAATCTGTACCAAAAACTAGGAAAGAACACACAAAAAGAAGATGAAGACCAGAGTTCCTCTGAAGAAAATAGCCAAGCTCCTCCAAGGAAAATCAGTTGCACTGAAGCTCTTTTGAGGAAAATCAGCTGAAATCTCCCCTTCTCCTTTTTCACACCATTCCAATTTTAACAGTCTTCCTTAAAGTGGATTTTCCATACCCAGAACCATGCTGATTCAGTTCACCTGGGCATTCCCATGCAAGCTGATGATTAATGACTTAAACACACCAGAACCCACTTTCTGCCATCCTGGCATTTCCAATAGAGGGGGTGGAATATCCACCAGCACTCCATGTAGCATGGGAAGGGGCCTCCATGGTTTACTTCAGAAGATGCTCTTGGGGCTCAGACACTACCCCTCTGTGAGGTTGCACCTGTGATAATGTACATCTCTGCTCTCACAAGAGGCATAACCTCCCTGAGCTTCTGCTTACATCCAGGCTCCACGATGCTCAGGGCCAAGAGGGGCCCTTTCACTCTGTTATCACACAAACAAGACTGAAGGGTCCAGATAAGCCAAACCCTGGGATGTCATACCTCCACTGAACAAGCTTTGAGGTCACAGGGAAACTAAAGATTTTCAATAAATGAACAGAACCACTCAGGTCCAAAGGGGATGTATTCCTTACAATTATACAATTCCAGGATTTATGGAGAAAACAAATCTGTAAACATCATTTCATCCTGGGTTAGCTACCTATGACTTATATCTTAATTATTTTATAAATTAAGTACTTGTTGAAATTTCTTTCAAGTGAAAGATTCAATCACAGATTATACAAGAGAAAACCACTGAATTATTCCGACTTCCCATTTATAAACAGAAAATTTGAGTTTTAGATGAGGAAAGTGAGTTCCAAATCGAGTGCCAGGCTCAGGGCTACCTAGCTAACATGAGGACTAGGTAGCTACTCTTGGTCTGACTCATAGGTTTTTCCACCAACTCTTCTAAAAGTCCACTTCCTCCCTATTTCTAGGCACATCTGGACTTGGGCAAAAGTCTGATCTTCCCAAAGTGGCAGAAACCTACTTACACTGCATCTTTGGGCTCTTACATGTTTTCTCTAACCAGAAGGCTGCTCCTATAGATACTGACATAGTTGAATCCCTCTTGACACTGAGATTTTCTTGATCTAATGTGATCCCAAAGAGCTTTTCTCTGCCTGTCCTCAGTAAAGTATCTTTTGTCCCAGCCTTAACAACACATTGCAGAGACTTCCTTCCACTTATTTTCTTCATTCTCCTTATTAGTAATTGAACTTGTCTTGTTTATTTATTTACTAGATTAATTAACATCTGTCTCTCCCAAAGGCATGTAAAGTCATGAGATCAGGGACTGTGTCTGTCTCTTCTACCATTTCATTCCTGGACACTAGCACCCAATCTGTCACATAGTTGGCACTTAATACATCTTTGAATGAATGAATGTTTGCTTTATTTTGTATATTAGATGCAAGGACTTTAGAGTAGCAATGTGTGCCAGGGTTCAGCAGTGCATGTCACCACAAACTACCCCTGATGATACTCATCATGTACATTTGGGAAGGAACCTACACAAATCCCTCCCCTACAATATGCTTAGAGAAGAGCTGCTCTAGCAGAATCTCTAATGAGCTTGAGGGCTATAGAAAAAGCATCCAGATCCACTTGGCCTTGGTTTCCTGGGTAACCAAGGTTGTGTGCTTAGATACGCATGACCAACCAAGACTCTCCCAGGGGACATAGGCACTGAAGACTCAGGCACCAGCTGCCTGTTTTTATTTTCTCAAGTAGCCATGGCCTGAGACAATGACAGTCAGTTCAATGGCTTGATCTCAGGGTCAGATCCAAGTCGCAGTGGACAAGGTTCCCATTTCCACACTAAGTGTTTACATCCAAACTCAGACAACACTTGTGCTCCAATCTGCACAAAATGGAATTGTACATTAATTCATATTTAATTGTATAAATGCTACTGAAATAAAAATTGAATGGCTCATTCTTCTATACATAGAAACAAGTTGTAACCAGTAGTCTAGTATAAACACATTCATGTCAGTTCATTAAGATCATATAATAATTGTGAACATTTATGCACCCAACATTGGAACACTCAATTCTATATGAAATAAACACAACACTAAAAGGAGAAATAAATGATACAATAATACAATAACAATAAGGGATGCTAATACCTTACTCTCAATTATGATAGGTCATTCAGACAGAAAACCAATAAGAAAATAAATTTAGACAATATTATGAACTAAGATCTGTCAGACATGCAGAACACACTCTTTATGTGTACACCCAAAACATTCTCCAGCATAGATCACATTAGACCACGAAACAGACTTGATTCAAAATTGATATTATAGCAAGGTTGTTATTACACCAAGTATCTTTCGTAATAATAGTGTCTTTGGATCAAGAAGTCAATAACAGGAAAAAAAGCTGGAAATTCACAAATACACATAAATTGGACAACATGCTCTTACAAACCAATGAACAAGAAGAAATCAAAAGGGAAACTTCAAGAATAACTTGAAACAAATGATCATGTAGACAGAATATACCAAAACTCATTGGGTATGTTAAAAGGAGTTCTAAGAGTAGTTTATAAAAAGATATCACATGAAAAATTACCTAAATTTACACATTAGGAAATTAGAAAAAGAAGATAAAATTAATCTCAAAGGAAGTAGGAAAAAAAGGCAATTACAAAGACTAAAGAAAGAATACACAAACTCAAGATTAGAAAAGTAACTGAAAAGATTAATAAAACCAACTTGTGTTTTCTTTAAAAAGATGAAATTAGAGGGCCAGGGAGATAGTTCCTTGGCACAAGTGCCTGCCTGGCAAGTGTAAGGTTGTGAATTTGAACCCTGGTCCTGGAAAAAAAAAATGAAATTGACAAACCTTTAGAATAACCAAGAAGGAGCCAACTAAACAAATTTATATACTAAATGCAAAGGACCATTAAAAAAACCACTATGAAAAATTGTACAATAATTAGTTGGATAATCTAGTAGAAATAAATAAATTCACAGACATGTACAACTAAGACTGAATCTTAAAGAAATAGAAAATTTTAACAGACCAAAAGTAAAAATAATATTGAATCCATAACCAAAAATATCTCAACAAACAAAAATGAGGACCCAATATCTTTGCTAGTAAATGCTACCTGTGATTAAAGAGAATTTAAATCAAATCCTTCCTAGACTCTTCCAAAAATTTGAAGAGGAAGAAACACTTCCAGGGTCATTTTACAGGGCCTGCATTATCCTGTTGCTAACTCTATCTAAGTACACTATAGAAAAAGAAAATCGATGTGAAAATGCTCAACAAAATACTATGAAACCAAACTCAATTGACCAGTAGAAAAAAATATTTACTATGGTTGAGAGAAATTTATCTTTGAGATGCTAGGATAGTTCAACACATGTACATCAACAAATGTAACATTCCACGTTAACAGATTAAAAGATAAAAACCCTTATCATCATCTCCATAATTATAGAAAATCTACTGGATGAAAACTGACAACCCTTGTAATAAAAATTCAACCGACTGGGTACAGAAGAAATATAACTCCCTATAAAGAAGGTCACATATAGCAAGCTTACAGTTAAACTGTCAATGGTGAGATGATGAATGCTTTTCCTCTACGGTAGGAACACTTTTGCTCTTCTATGTAATCATAATGCTGGAAGTAAATGTAAGAGTGAAAGTAATCAATTTTTTAAGAAGATGTAAAGGAGAAAAAGAAAAGCCATCCAAAGTGGGAAAAAAGACATTTTTAACATCAAAAAAGGAAGGATGTGAAAGATCTGTGCTGAAAACTATAAAATGCTGATTAATTAAATGAAGAAAGCAAAAATAAAATAATATTCTCTGTTAATGGATCACATGAAATTAATAGTGTTAAAGTTTGTATCACACAAAGTGATACGTAGGTTCAATGAAATCTCTGCTAAAATTCCAATGGCATTTCTCACAAAAGTTCTAAAATTCACAAAAGACCCCAAATGCCAGTTAGAAAGATGAAAAAGGGCTGGGGAGATAGCTCAGTGGCATAAGTGCCTGTATGGAAAGTACAAGGTTCTGAGTTCAATCCACATTATTTAAAAAAAAAAAGAAGAAGAAGAAGAAGGGCTGGCGAGATGGGGACCAGGATTTGATCCCAAAACAACACATTCGGCATCAGTCCCACCCCTGGGAATGCTGAGCCAGCCACCTAGACTGGGCGTGGTGGTTCATGCCTGTAATCCCAGCATCAGGGAAGCTGAAAACAGGAGGATCACAATGACTTCAACGTGTATAGTGAGACCCTGTACCAATTATATAAAAAAAAAAGGAAAAAGAAAGAAAGATGAACCGAGTTTGAGGTATACAACTCAGTTTCAAATATGTTACAAAGTGATAGCAATTAAAATAGTATGATAACGGCATAAAAAAGACACAGACAAATGCAACAGAATTGAAACTTCAGAAATAAATCACAATGAATGTTTGGCAAGAGCACCAAAAATATACATAGGAAAAAAGATGATCTCTTTAATAAATGATGTTGGGAAATGTGTATTATACATGCAAAGGAATAAATATTCCTATGCCAGTGACAAAAATGAACTAAAATTGGCTAAAGATTTAATAACTGACAAAACAAAATCCTTAGTAAAAAGGGCATAAAGAAAAGGCTTGGACAATATCTTCTGGTATATAACACCAAAAGCACAGTAACGAAGCAAAATAAATCAGTGGAACTACATCAAACTAAAAAGAGTTTGCATAAAAAGGGAAGTAACAATGAAAAGTCAACCTACAGAAAGGGAAAAACCATTTGCAAACCATATATCTGATAAGGATTAGTATCCAAAGGAGAGAATGAATAAACACCACACATCTCAACAGTAATAAGACACTTCAATTAAAAAGACTTTTTCTCAGCAAAGATATGAAAATATGCCCAGCACAATTAATAATCATAATAATATAAGTCCAAATCACAATAAGATATTACTTCACTACTGTATAAACAAAATAACAAAAGATACAAGTACTGCCAGTGACATCGAGAAAAGGTAATATTTGTATTCTGCTGGTGGGAATGTAAATTGGTAAAGCAATATGAATTTTCCTTTTAAAAATTAAAACTAGAACTGCAGTATGAACCTGCCATTCCACGTCTGAGCACATGGCAAAAGAAAAGGATAACAGTTTCTGCAGGTCAATATCTGCACTCATACTGCAGCATTATTCTCCATATGCAAGTACTGTTAGTAGATAAACACAGAGGAATATTATCCATGATAAAGAAGGGATCAGTCATTTGTGATAAGGTGGGTGAGTCTGGAGGACATTTTACTAAGTAAAATATTGCAGGCACACAGAAAGATAAATACCGCATGTCCTCACTTTTGTGTGGAGTCCACATGGAGATATTCATAGAAGTAGGAATTAGAACGATGGTATGCAGACATTAGGGATGAAACGATGAGGTATTGGGCAAAAGGTACAAATCTCAAATGAAGTGTAAATTCTCGACATCTAACTTACAGCATTGTGGATGTACAAAAACTGCTATATTTGGCGCACTTGAAATTTGTTGAGGATAGATCTTAAATGCTATCATGAAAAAATAATTATGTGAAGTGATGGGTTTGTGATAATTATCTCACAATATATGCATACATCAAAACCCTACATTGTACATGTAATTATACTCAACTTTTACTTGCCAATTTATTATAGAATTATAAAACAGATGGCTTTTAAGAATAATGTTTTAAATTATTTATTACTTTTTTACTTTAAGGTTGGTTCCTTTGCATATGAGAAGGGAAGGCTATGAACCCAATGCCCTTTACTTCACTCTCAACTTAAGCATTTACACCACTAAAGCTTCAGATTATAAATATTACAAATTTTTTGTGGAAAAAAATGTAGCACATTAGTGGTTCATGGGCAAGAATGAATAACAGATGTATTGTGATTGGCAAACACTATAGCACTTTTAAAATCTTTCTTTCTTTCTTCCTTACTTGCTTGCTTGCTTGCTTGCTTTCAGGATAAGCAATCCTCCTATCTCAGCCTCCCCAGCACTAGGATTACAGGCATGTACCACCACGTCACATTTCAGTGACCAGTATGGTATACGGTACTGGGAATTGAACCCAGGTCCTTGCCCTTGCCAGGAAGGCACTCTGACCCCCAAGTTTCCTCCTCAACCCAGCATTTCTTAATTACATGCTCTCACCTAAAAATCATGAGTTTCTCACAGATTTCTGGTTTCTCTTGAGAGTAGAAGTTCTTGCAGCAGCAGACCCTGTGTCATTGCTTGGTTTTCTCTGAATGTCATCACTGAGATAAGACAGGCAAAGAGGTACAACTGATCACAGAGCAATGACTACTGCAAGCAACAAAGGTTTCATTGCTCTGGAGATTCTGACACATGAGCAGAATACTTTCCTGAACTAATATCTCAAAAGACAAAAGGCTACATTTATGTGCCAATTCCCATCTCCCTGGGAGTGTTAAGTTTCTCTTACTTTTTCAGGCTGAGCAAGGTTAGAGATAGTCTATGATTAAAAAGAGAAAGGCACGTAGCACAGGTTGCAGTTGACATATTGCCCATGGTGAGTGAGTCAGGATTATCCAACAGAGTTAGAGCTGAGATGAAGAGTGTAACATTGTGATACAGGCACAGTCTGTACCTTGGAACTGCCGGATGCATGCAATCCTGACCAAATTCCATCTTACAGTAGAAACAATGGACCCAAATACCCAGAGATTAAAAACTGTATTTCCTCCTAGATGTGGTATTTTTCTGATATACTATCTTGATTAGAAAATAAGCTGTTTTCTAGGTTACAGTTTGGCCTTTCCTACTTAAAAGTCTTTCATTCCATTGGTCAGGAAGTAATAGCAGTGTTACAACAACCATTTAGTATGGACATTCCACTAAATACCCAGGGATAGTTTAGTTCATGGAACCACTGTATCTTCTGTAAAATGCAACTTGGTGAGGATCTCATTCATTATCCCAAGGTCTAATAAAATATCTGGCAAATGTTAATTTAAAAAATAATTCCAGTAAGACACATGGCCATTAATCTACAATATCCCTCTATTTTTCAACACACTTATCCCATCATTCTTGCCACTTTCTCAAGAAATTCTAGTAGTTCTTTTGCTTGAGGGTCTTTAGTTGTGCTGTCCTATCTTCCTTCATGAAAGAAATAATTCAAAATATTTATTGAAATAACTCAAACTGTTTACTTTTCATAGTCATTTTGACTCTGACAAAGAGTCAGAAGCCACACAATGTCAGGTGCACTGAATAAACAGATGAGTATACATGGTGAGATATTTATGAGCCTACCTTTCTATTGGATGCCCCTTGGAAGCAGCATTCATTCTTTTTATCTTTTTAATTATACATCATAAAGACCCTCATGAAAGAAGACTTCCAGAACTGCTTCAGAGTGTGGCAAGAGTGGTGAGATATGCATGCTTGAAGGGAGAGGGGTTATATATACCTTGAGAAATTACATGATTACGTAACAGCATACCCCGTATTGTTCTAGTCTCTTACTCTAGCCAAGGAACCATAATGGGTTTTGATTTACTGCATACATCACTGTGTCCTCTGACTCCATATATGATAGGCTTAGTCAGTCAATTGCATACCTTTGGTTAAATTTGGTATGATTCCGCTTTTCTCTCTTAATGCTTATTCTGATAAATTGCTACTACATTTTTATTAGAGAAAAGAGTATTTATTAAATGAATAAAAAATATTTCTAGGGTAAAATTTCAAGGTCTTTTGTTAAAAGAGATCATACTCTCTCCGACCAGCAAGATCTGAATTTTATTCATTGAATCTAACCTAGAAACTGAGTAAGAAGTTATAATTTTCTTTCTTTCTTTCTTTCTTTCTTTTTTTTTTTTTTTTTTTTTTTTTTTTTTTTTTTTTTTTTTTTTTTTTTTTTTTT
>PVJA010025747.1:0-30428 GCA_004027025.1 Myocastor coypus
GAGAGAGAGAGAGAGAGAGAGAGAGAGAGAGAGAGAGAGAGAGAGAGAGAGAGAATAGCTAAGTAGGACCCATTACCTCAAGAGGAACACTGAAGATTTGGTCTGAGAAGTTCAGAAAGACATACTGGTATTGAAGCATCTGAATTTGAAGAATGCCAATATATGCAAGTGTATTAAGGACAGTAATTAATGTTACTTCAATATTAAATGAAAATAAAAATATTTAGCAGCTTCCTCAAGTATGCTGAAAAGTTAATATAACACAAATTATAAAATGGCAGACATATGGCCAATGATAACTTTTGAGATAGTGATTCTATAATTTCACCTAGTTTTTCTAACACTGGATATTCCAAAGTATCTTACTTGTCTGTGGCATGTGTGGTTGCAAAAGTCAACTGGATAAAGTGCTTCCTGTGAGGGCTGCTTACTTCTGCATACCAATAGGCCAAGGTAGTGCTTTAACTAGTCACGATTTCCAGGCATGGCTCTACCACACATTAGCTGTGTTTCCACTCATTAATAGTCTATTCACCGGTACTAGATCTACACTGAACTAAGCGTCAGTTCTTATACCAAAGCTAATAGGAGAAGAAACAAAACGTCTAAGTAAACAATGAAAGCTTTTAAGGAGGGACATGAAGAACATGTACATTTCAACTGATAAGAATAAGGTAAATTATCTGTCTTGGAAACAAAGGATTTTACTGGCACCATTAACTTTCACAGACATTGTAAGTTCACAAATATATCAGGAACTATGTTATGCACCGAGTTTGCAGATAGGAGAAAACCTTCCACCAATTTGAGGCAGGACTACCCCTAAGGACTGCACTGAGGAGAATCAGGCATGTAGCAAGATGAACCGCCATACTGCAGTTCGAAAACAGGAGAACCATGGTCATTAAAATGGGGCAGGCGAATCACTGGTAGGAATGTTGCGTTAATGGGGCTCATACTTTCTTATGAAGAACAAGAAACTGAATGTGGGTAACTAAGGCAGAAAAGAAACTTACTGAGATCATATTATATAACTTAGAATTTCCTGGAAGCTTGGCAGAATAGAAGATAGATACTCTTCCAAAGATAAAGGAAGAAAGTTATTTTTTTTTTCTTTTTTCTTTTTTGGTTCACGGTGTGTAGAGATGTAGAGATTTTGGTCCACAGTTGGCTGGTTCCAGGGCAGGGTGCTGTGGCAGAGAGGCACTGCAGAGGAAGAATAGTTCCTAGTGGGCAGAAGGCAGGAAGGAGCCTGGCAGCCAGCAGCAAGCGTTGGCCAACTACACTAGCCCTCCTTCTGTCCCTTATGTTTTATCCAGGCACTCACATCCAGAGTTGTGCATATTTAATCATAACCAAAACTGTACAAGCCAGTCAGAGGAACTGCCTCAGTTACTTTTCTCTAATTTCTGGGACAAAATGCCACATCCCAAATCAAGGAAGGAGAGGTTTGTTTACTTAGCTCACAGTGGAGTTTTCCGTCCATACTCTGCTGGCTCTGAGGCAGAGTAGCACATGGCAGAGGGCAGCATTTCATGGAGGTGGAAAACAGCAAAACAGAAAGAGCCAAAAGGGAGGAGCAGTGGCTGAGGCCACTAGGATGCCTCTCTCCCTTCCCCATATTGTATTCAGGCTATCTGCTCCAGCATGGGTGTAGTACTCACACCCATAATCCCAGAAATGGATCATGAATTAATCACAAACTCTAAAAGTCCACCCCAGTGACTGCCTGAGGCTCTGGGGTGACAACTAGACACAAACCGTAACAGGACTAATTTAGTAATCATATGCCCTTGATATCAGCACCCCACACATAATCCCAGCATCACATACTCTAGATCTGGCTTTCTCTGCCAAGTCCTACCAATGATCTCATGAAGCTTTGGTAGAGCCTTTAGACATGAGCCATGACATATGCCAAATACAGAGCCAATCTCTTGAGAGTTTCTTTGCTTTTACCACCGAGTATTCAGAGGCCGTTTCCGACCATCACTATTATTGCCACTGAGTGTTGCCTGAGATCCCTGGACCTAATGGCTTTGGTGGATGCATCTCAACACACTCAGATAAAATTTAGATCATACGCTATCTCCCCAGTGACAAAGTGAGATGAAAAAGTAGGACTTTAACAGTTTCTGTAAACGGAGTGAGTTCCATTTCTCACTCAAATTTATTCAGTGTGGAATTCTCTATAGGTAGAAAAGACATTCTGAAACTGGCCAGAAAGATTTATATATCATAGTTAATAGAAGAGCACATTTCCATTTTATTGACTTTCTTATATTTATTGGTAAGCAATTTTTTATCATCCCTTGCTTATGGAAAAATTCATGTAAACGTGTCATCCTATGCTACAGTGATGCTCACAAGAAAATCACCTGTATATTGGTCTGCATAGACTCAGCTCTTCTTTCACATTTCTTTCTATGCCAGGCATAGACATGCATTTTCACATGCTCCTCACTCAAAAGACTGGCTGCATACTGAAGAACTAACAAGCAAACCTGGGGTTCTTTTGTTCTTTCTTTCTTCTTTTTTAAATAATTAATTTTCCTATTTCTTTGCTTTTACTTCTTTAAAAAAAAATCAGCCAGTACACTTTATCTCAAGGAAATCAAGTTCACTCATGTAGGTGTATGAATAAGCAGAATGACAAGTTTGTTCCAGCTAGAATTAGATGGATATAGCAATTACTTGGGGAGAAGAACATTCTGTAAATTAGGCTATGAATTCTGTGGAATTCGCAAGAGCGATCATCAAAAACATGGCTCTCACCACCTCACTGTAGGGTGATGTACTTCTTATTGTGGTGCAATATTATTTTGGCACAGAGGAAAATGAAAATATTTGAAAATACAATCTTCACAATGACATGATGTGAAGTATCTAATGAAAATGAAACAAATATTCTGGTCAGAGGAAAAGAATTGTGTGCCTTGCCTCTGTGTGTGGGTGATGTACAATGAAGTGAACGCATTGCATGTATTTTTGTGGCTCAGAAGAATCCGCCATGCCATGTACGACGAAACCCACACTTAGAAACCCAGCCTTATGGGTGATTGAGGGAGGAGAAGTGCAAATTTGAACCCATCTTGCACAATTTAACGAGACTGTGCTTCCCAAATCAAAAATAGAAACGGTCTTGGGATGTAGCTCAGTGTGATGTTTCTGGGTTCAATCTCAAGTACAGAGAATGGGAGGGGCAGATCTGCTAAGAGTTTTCCTCTAGTGGTGTGGAGCCTACCTGCCCCATTATGATCTGCCATCTGTTCGATGCTCTTTCTTTGTATTTCACTTAGCATTAAATTTTTATTCTGCCCTACCATGCCAGCTTTTAATTTCCTTCTTGTCCAATTAGTAAATATCAGATGGATGTTGGTAAACTTTTGGAGGGCAAAGTTCATTCTTTCTCTTGTAGAATTTCTACCTTTTATTTTGGCCTTGGCATCTTGTTAAGTCAGAAACTACAATGATGGGATGAATCACTTGGACAAATAAAATTAACAGTTTCATTGAATTAAAGTACGTGTTTATTTTCCTATTCAGTGTGAATATGAAAGTCAAGTAGTAGGCCAGAAATATTTCTATATGTGCCTGATGATTTGTTAGGTGTATTATGGAACAAAGGAGACATGATATTTCTCTTGTGGATATTGAAATTTAGTAGAACATAGTTCCAGGAAAAAAATGTAAAATTATCTGTAGTTCTAGGGGAAATGATCAGGTTACTAGATGCACTTCTGGTGAGGCATTATGAATAATCTCAATCAAGAAAGGTTTTCTTTTTATTTCTTTATTTGGTACAGGGTCTCACTATACAGATCAGACTTGCAGTGATCCTCCTGTCTCAGCCTCCCTCGTTCTGTGATTATAGGTGTGCACACCATGCCCCATTTTGGTGGCTGGCATGGTTTGCAATACTAGAGATCAAATCCAGGTCCTTGTGATTGTAAGGCAGGCATTTAGACCACTGAGCTATTTCTGCAGCCCTCATGTGTTTAATAGAGTGGCTGTCAATACACTTAAATTTTCAAATAATTGTATAGTGTTTATTTACAATCTTTCTGGTTAGCACACAGTGCCAACAACTTCTTGCATTCTGTGAAAAATGTAATGCCAACGAAGATGCAGGTAAGATGCGTCTCTTCATGCTTACCACAAGTTTTGCCAAACTGGAAAGTAGGATAAAGTTTAGTAAGGAATGTATAGATATTTGGGAAAGGAAAATACATTATGAGGCTATGAAGATGCTTCACGTGATTTTGCGTATTCAGCCTGGGTACTGGAGAGAGAAGGTAGCCTGAGTAGAGAAGAATCATAATCCTTGGGAAAAACATCCACTGGGCAACTGCGATTTAAGGAGAGCAAGAATAGGAGAAAGAAATGGATTATGATTATGACAGATTTGAAATTTGGCATCAGTATCAAGATAAAATGAGCAAATTAGTAACACAACCTAGGTCTGCCATGCTGGCTCTGCCCTCAGGGCATGCTGAGATGGCAGTTGAGACTGGGTGTGGTGGCATGCACTGTAATCGCAGCTCTTGGGAGGCTGTAAACAGGTGGATCACTATGAGTCTGATTTAGTAGTGAGATCCTGAACACCCTTTAGACTCTCCCCCAAAATACAAGAAAAATTAAAAAGTGTAAGAAATAACACATGATTTATGTGTTCATATAAAAGGGACAACCACTAGATTTCAGAGTATGACAGTAGTATATTTTATGAGTCTTCTTTTGAAAGAGTACTAACCTTCCAGATAAAGTGGTTATTTAAAAAGGTCAAGATCTATTTAAATTTGAGCAAGGCAACTAACAGTGTTTGCTGATTTCCTACTGATAAAGAACTGCCAACAGAGCCTCCAGATCCTGAGATTTTATCCTGCCAGTGGCATGGAAATGCTCAGCCCTCGAGCTTAGCTTTTGTACTTGTCCCCTTTTGAAAGTTGGTCATCAACTTGGATGTGGGTGGAAAAGGTACACAAATACCTGAAAACTGAAGAGCAAGTAATAAATAACAAAGTAAAAGTGCTTTTGGCTGCTTGAGACAAACAGCCAAAACAAAAATGACTTTATTTAATATGAATAAATTGGAAAATCAAAGGATGGGGGCTCCTTAACAAAACATATAAAGAGTTGTATACAAATCAAGTTTCTTGCAAGGGCACACAGTGGCATAGTAAACATTTATCATCATTTTGGATTGCACTTATAGTGTGCAAGTGCCAATTCCAAAGGAACAGATGCTCCTATTATGCACTCTTTTCAGTTCACACTCAAGGGTGCACGGAGTATGTGCACCCCGTGAGTAGAATGTGTATGATAGGAAAGTTTGCATAAACTCAGAACAAGAGAAAAATATTTGATGGGACTGGGAATATTTGCCTTATGGGAAAGATTTTGGGGGGGAGCAACCTGATAACAATATTTATTTACTTAAAGGGTGTTAATGAAGAAAAGAACATATATTATTTTAACATTGTTCTAGCAGGTGGTAGGAATTGATAAAGAAGAGGAACTCAGTTCAGCATGAAGGACTTCTTAACTAATAGAGCTCTGTGGAACTGAAAGCTCTGTGGAATTGGAGTAGAAAGCCCCAGGAGGTATTGAGCTCCTGTGATTTTTAGTAAGCAGATATGTAACTGGAAATGCTGTATGTAGGAATTTTACACAGAAGGGAAATTGAATTAGGTAATCTAAAGACTTCTCAGCCATCTAAAATGTTAAAGTTTGTAAGCTCTGCTTGCGCTTCTCTTTGCAATACAAAGCTAACTTTTCCGTATTTTAAATATCATTTAAATATTAAATAACAAATTAATGATATTGAAATTTTGAGATATTTTAAACAACATTTTTAAACACTTACATTACAAAGAGCCTTGGTGAAGATGTAGTGCCTGGGGATGTGGGGAGGTGACTATTCACCTCTGGCTCGCTGTGCTTTGGCAGGCCTCGGCTGATGTGAACATTAACCATGGCATATATAGAGATCACATTCTACCTCTGTTTATGAATATAATGCTGCCATTCTTTAAAAAATGTCTTTCCATTTAACTCTCTTCAAATTTAACTAATAATGAACCAAAATTTTGTGTCTTTGTAGTTTGGTATATCTTTATGTAGCTGGAAAAAGACTTTTATATCTGAAGTTCATTCCAATTTTAGATAGTAGGAAGAGTGCCAATGCAGATTTCTAAGCTTAGGAATATTGATAATATTCTTCGGTGAGTTGTAATTTGCATTAACATTAAAATTGTAGCTGTTTACTCTTTATGAGTCACCTTATTAGTTTTATATCTAATCTTCACAAAACTCCTGAGAGATGACACTCCTATTTTGTGAAATTTCTAGAGAGCTAAAATCATTTATCTGAGATAATTCAGAGTAAAGATTTTTGCTCATTTATCACAGATCATATTTGATAGATCACTGTGGAGTATACAAGGATCTGTTGTTTCATTTTCTACTTCCGCTTTTCCTACTTCATTCAGAGAGGTTGTTTGAGAAATTCTTTTTCATTCATCGCCTTAGTTTTTCTATCTGATACATGTGAAAAAACACCAGTTACTTTTTCCTTCCTAATCATTGCATTGGCCCTTCATATTCACAAGCTTTTTCTCTGAATACTTAGGATTGATTTCCAAATTTACCTTTCTGGATCTGTTTATTTTTAAAAAATTTGTGGTCAAGGGCCAGTCAGACAGCTTAGCAGATTAAAGCACCTGCTTAGACAGATAGAGTCTGGGGTTCAATCCCAGAGTGCCATGCTGGCCCTGCCCCTGGGGTGCACTGAGAGGGCAACTGAGACTGGGCATGGTGGCGCATCCCCTAGTCCCAGCCCTTGGGAAGTTGAAAACAGGAAGATCACTATGAGTCTCATGTGTGAAGTGAGACCTTGTGCACCTGTAATAAATACTTTAAAAAAATTGTGGCCTAGAGTAGGTCAAATTAAGCTTGTTCTCAGTCTTCCTATAATGTTTCTAAACATCACAAAATCTACAGGACCATTGATAGAGCCCTTGGTGAAGAAACTCCTGCCCTAGTTCTCAAGGACAGTAAGCAGAGCAGATTGGCATCCCAGAGGCACCCATGGCAAAAGAGCACATGCATAGGGTATACTTGGCACAGAGAAATATAAATCAAGTAAGAAGGGTTCATCCAGCTATTTTGTTGCCTGGTGTTCAGTACCGTGGCTGACTGTAGTCATTAGAAATTTTTCAACACAAATATTATAAAAAGCATGCTTTCATCAGACTGCATTTCCCACTTTTCATTCATCCCATCCAGGCAGGCGCTGGATTTCAGCACCAAGGCGCAGACCCAGTCTGTTGGTCTGCTGCTGATTTCTTCTTTCTTGCTCTTTCTGCAGGGCTCAGGAGGCAGTGAGGCGAATTCACGGGACATACTAATCCCACAATGTATCTGAATACACAGCCATGCTTATTGAGATAAGGCTATGATATATCTGTAACAATTTTCTACCCTTTTCTTGTTTATGTGAGCAAATTTACTTTCCTCCTAGATAAGTCCTTTGAGAACCACTCTCATTGGATGTCCTATTGGAAAGGAGCCAGAGATGATATCTAAATCACTTTTCTTTATGAGTTTGGAGACCATAGAAAAAAGATCTTCAATAGTGTAGACTTCTTTCTTTCTTTTCCTTCATCTTCTCTTTTAAACAAATGTCATTCATCAGAATTGTTTGATGGGGATAAGTAGTTTCTAAGAGCAGAGTATGAGAGCTTCATTCTGTACTATAGACATAAGGAGACTGATCATACAGAAATTATTTTAGTGCATGATTGCTCTGAATTTCAATTGGAAAAGCTCTAGCAAAAGGTCCCATACTTATTTAGAGTCATGATTATCTGATTGGATACAGAGCTTGGCAGAAATTAGTTTTCAGCTCAGACGTGGGATGGCGACAGAGTCTCATTACGCTAATTTTATTTACAGGGCAGCCTGGTTTCCTGTGCTCTGAGCTGGGTGCTTATTCAGCTGCCTTGGCTCTGGTGGGTTTGCTGCACAGTGTATTTTTGTTTCCGAACTATTTTGGCCCTAGAAGGATGTCTGGCCTTTTTTCACTTTCATAATTCTGATGAAAGCCATAGAAGTTTCCAGGGAGCCAGTGGAGGTGATTTGTGGACCCTTCCTCACACTCTGTGAGCGGCTACTAGAGGATGGCTTCTAATCTAGGAAGAACCTTTGCTTCCTGACACTTATACCTTTGCAGGGGAAAGGGAAGGTTTTCATGAAGCAAAGTACTAGTTTCCTGAATTGCATTTCCAAGGCAAGGCTTATAGCCAACAGGGTCTTAATGTTCCTGCCTGTGAGCATTTTTACTATGAGCAGACATCTTGTTACACTCCATGACCGCCCCCAGGATGCTTTATATTGGTACCCATTACAAGGATGTAAGAAAAACTGAGCTCTGGGATTGACTCTGTGGGCATTGCTACTGATTGTGTTCCATTAGCTTATTCATACTCATACTTAATATGAAAAGAATAACTATCATGCAGTCTCATATTACATATCCCAAGCTGGGGATGCAGGTAGAGACATTGATGATCAGCTATTTTCATGAAAGAGGTCCCGAATGGCTACATGTAGATCACCTGACTCAGAAATCCTACAGCTTGCAAGTATTCATGGATTTTTTCACAGTCAGAAATAGGCTAATCAAAAATTAATGTGTTTAGTTATGTTAATGTTCAGAAATTATTAGTCATTATAAGCATTGTTTCCCACTTGGGAAACAATGATAGATTAAATGTTACACAAATCACAAGTGACTGATTGCAGAGAAATAACTAAATTTATAGATTAGCAATGAAAATGAAATGTTAAAATATATGCAGCAGGTAACATGAAAACATTTTTGATCGCTGTAAATGAAAAAAAAACATAGACCTGTTAAGAGGAACGGGGCTACTAAAATCTTCCAACAGCCTGGATTTTAGTATGTGGAGCTGGATGCAACTAACAGAAAATATATTTGTATTTTGGACTTTGAGAACTTGTTTGCATGTGTGTAGTGAAACTAGAGCTTGTCCCCAAGTAATCAGACCAGGAAGCTCTTGCTACCAAGTTGGCGCTATCTGTTGCTGAGTATTTTGTTAAGTGGGTTGCTTATCTAGGTTTTCAATTTACTATTGCCTGCTGTGCAGCTTGCTAAATCATTATTCTGATGATGTTTAGGAGGCTTGTTAGAAATGGAGAAACAGAGGTTAGGTTGCTGGCCCAACTTAGAAGGCTATGCTCATCACCTGAACCTCTCAGGCCAATGCCCTGAAAAATTGAAACATATCTCTTTCTCGTAAAATCTGCCTCTATTTGCCTTGTCAGCTCAGAATTACATAAGTATTGCAATTACCAGGAAGTAAAGGAGACCAGAAACTCCCACTCTCATTCCCTTTCCTAAGGGAAAATATTTGAAATGTCTAATGTTTAAATTAGTTTAGCACGAGTTTGGTGAAATAGAATTTTTAAATGATTCCATCTGTAACCAGAGAGCAAGAGCAAGAGACAGAGAGACAATGAAAGAACATCAAGCATTTTCTTCGCTGGGTAGATGCAAAACCCAAGATGTTTCTCTTACTTTGCAAGAGCCAGGAAATTGCCTGATATTTTCACTCCCCTTTCATGTGTGCTCATAGCTTCAGTTTTTGAGAAGTTTTACTACCAACATGGCTCAAATGTATTGGAAGCTTTCAATTGTCTCAAGTACACTATAGTAAAATATTTTTCATTGGGTCCTTTTGTAAATGTGTCTTGAAGATCCTCTAAACTATGATGCTTGATTTAGCAGTGTTAGCAGATAAATCCCTTCCATGCCAATAGCTATGTGATATTATAGAAATTGTGGAGTAAGTGAGTAGTACAATAAACCATTAATATCGAAGCTAGGTATAAATGTCATTCTTCTGCCTCTCCTCTGTCTCTTAGAAATATTAGGCAGAAGTTTTAACTAAACAATTCCCAACTGTTTTTTTTTAATATTTAATTATCCTGGGTTTTCTTAGATCGTCAAAATTATGTTTCCATGTTTTGTAGTAGTTTTAGATTTTTGACAAGTTAAAATAGGGTACTTCAGAATGGATTTCTTAGCAGCTAAACTTATTTTCTGTAATATTTCACTCAAAAAATCATCAACCAGAAAATCAAGACTGATACAAAGAATACTATATTTGGATGACAAAATGTTTGTGATATAAGGAGGAAATAACCTGAAAATTTCATAATAGGGAAATTGCATAAGAAGTTCAAATTTATGGCCTTAACCCTGTGGTTGAGTGAAAAGAAACTCTTGGCATGTGAATTCTAGTACACCTTCCTTGTTGGACTAGATTTCCTGACTTCGGTGAACTCAACTGGTAGAAGAAAATAGTGTCAGTTCTACTCATGGTTCATGTGTGCTGCTAAATTCATCTCAATTTTCATTAATATCTTAATTTGTTTCAGGATGTTAAATGCTTGGAGATTTGTTCTTGTATTGGTTATTATTGTCACACCTCAAATTATGTAAGACTAACGTGCTATTTGTCCTTTTATGTGTGCTATAGTTAAAAATTATCTGCGTATTCACTGCCCTCAGGATTTAGATTATAAAGCTCCAAAATAAAGCCAAAAGTAGAAGACTTTTTTGTTAGGGTGCAAGAAGATTGAATCAACTTTTGCAGAGTTACAATGGTGACTCTTTTTTTCTGCTTATGTTTCAAAATGTCTTAAAATGAGATTGGGAAATTAGCACAAACAGAGCAGGGTAGTTTGGCTTTGCCTTCAGAAATAGTTACTGGTTTTCATGGAATCCTGAAATGTATTGGCAAATTGGTAATAAATTAACTATTCCTCACTGGCCAAAGCAAACTCATGGTGTGATCTGGGACAGAAGGTAGAAGAATGGTAGATCTGTTACAAACTCTCCTATCATAAGCCTTGGTGGTTCATTCATTCATTCATTCAGTCATTTGAATTTTGAGTGTCTTTCTTTTCCAGGCATAGTAGAAATCCCCAGTGAAATATTAGAATGGCACCGTTACCCACAGTAAAAGGGAATATACAGACAAGTAAATGGGAAGTTGCCATAAGTACACCGAGCCTTTGAGAAAATTATGTTGTTGCAGCAAAATCTAGCAAGAGAAACACTTACAAGATACCAAGAATAGGAACAAACAAGGTTTTTAGTTCTAGTAGGACAACAAGCTGATGGTGCCATAAAATCAGGGAATGTCCATGACCAGAAAATTTTGTAATGGTAGCTACATTTTTGTACATTTACAAATAACCATGGTAGCTACATTACTTCTTTTTGGAATTTTACAAAAAGATCACAAGGTTTATATTTTCAAAGAGTTTGTTAGTACAGTTAAATTTTAGCTTACTCACAATTTGTTTTGCCTGTTTGCTCCTTAGGTTAGAGATTTGTTTTCTTTTGTGTATTTTATGGTTAACTGAGAGGGAAGAGGTAAGGAGTGACCAAATTCCAAAATGGAGTTTTAAAGAAGAGTCTTTTTTGTCCTATCAGTGTGAGGTCATAACAATGTATGTACCAAGAGCACCTGACAGACTGTGGAGAGGGCCCAAGGGTGGGTGCTGATACTTTTTTGAACACATAATATCTGTTCTAAAGCACAAAATATTGCCCAGGCATAGGGAGACATAAAGTGGAAGTTTGTCTTGCTTCAAATATTTTTCTAAAACACAAGCTGTAGAGGGGAATAGAAAACACTTCAAAAAACCATCCTCTGAGGGCCAGTCTATCTCCTGCAGGAGATTGACTGTTCATCTAGAGTGTTCTAGATCTACCATCAGAATCTGTGGAGTCTTACCTGTAAATGTAAAGATATCCTTAATTATGACTATTTCTACCTGGAATATTCAGCTCACCCATCTTTGGATTGACTCATTAAGATTGAACTGAGAGTTGCATACAAGGGGCTGATGTCATCCTGATCTTTATATTATGTTCAGGACAGTAACAATGTATTCATTCTGGGTATATGATTGTCCTAAAGTCACTGAAAAATTAGGATATCTGAAACTTTTATATAATTCCTGTGATAGAATATAAATATCACCAGCTAGTACTTTTAGAATATATTTTAAAGAGTTTGGGCTCAGATGAGTTGAGAAGTTTAGATGAAAACATTTTGAATATATTGTAAAAATGTGATAGAAAAATATTACATAGCAGTGAAGAAATCGCTCTAAAAAGCAAATTATCCTATGGTTTTAAATTTGTAATTCTTCATGCCAGCCTTAGAAATTATACAAGTTTTTCTTTTACATTTGTATTCACTTAGGTTTTCTATGACATTAAATAAGTTCCATTCTTTAGCTGAACAATTCCCCAGACTTTTGTGTTGAACACCACATTTACTTTTAAGCTATATAAAAGAATAAACAAGTACCTATTAGAATCATTTGTTGTAAAAAAAACAAACAAACAAACAAACCTACTCGTTCCTCCCATAGCAATATGCTAGAAATATTACTGTTACAAAATAATGGTATGTTAAAATAGTGCTAAATGTAATGTACTTTCACTAAGAGTTTATTGAAATATTACTGTGGATATATAGAATATATATATGCATATATATGTATATATCTCCAAAGTAAAATATGCATATTATAATTTCTTGCTATGCACCAAATACTGTGCCTTTCATTAAAACTGTACACCTTTCTGGTTTATTTAGAGTTTCACAAATCCAAACATGAACATCCATTCGTTCATGTATGGCTTTGTTATTCCTCTGTAAGGAGCTTTTATTCCTTCTAATTATTCTTGCCAATGTTATATCAAAAGAAGTCAAGATCATTATAAAATGTAGAAAGTATCTGGGTTATATAATAACTATCAAATTTGGCTTCCTTTTTATTCATTTTTCTCTCTTCAAATTGGAATTCTAATATTCCTATTCTAAGTAGATTAGCAAATAATCCCCATATAATGAGCATTTCTCAATTCGTTGATTTTTTTTTTTAGAAATATAGTTTTCAATTCTTTAATTGAACAGTATTTACCATATGGCTGAAGCTCAAACACAGTAGTCATTAGGACAGGCAATTAGCTGCTATAGCAGGCCTGAACTTTTAGGCATTAAGACAGGGCAGAATGCTATCTTTCTGTCTTGATGTGGCCCAGAGACAGGCAGGGAGCTCAGGCCTAAGGAGGAGCTTTGCTTTGTGCGGTCGCTCCAAAACTTGTTTTTTCTATGTTGCTTCTCTACCATCTTCTCTTCTATCTTCTCTTCCATGCATCCAGAACTATCTTATAGGTCCCACAGTCTCTTTTCTTATATGGAAGGCAAGCTGTTTTATAAAAACATTTAATAAAACCTGCTGCGAGAGGACACAGTGGTGGTGATACTAGAAGATGGAGAAAATAGTGAGTTGGGAGCAATTATTTCCATTTCCCATGGGTACCTAGAATTTTGCACCCATTTTTATTATAAATATTGTATAGAAGTTCCTTATATGTCTCCACTGAGTATGTAAGAATAATACAGTGAGTCATGTTTATCTCTGAATTTGTGCCATGAACATAACTTTTATTTGCTATTTTTGATGAAATAAACATAATACATTTTTTAAAATTGTGACTTTTCATTGGCAATTACAGAGGACAATGACTCAAATTATAATGTTTAGCATACTTACCTTCATTTTTAAAAAATAGTTTCAGAATTATATTAAGACTAAAGAATACTCCTAGAAAGAAATGAAAATGTGTGGCTTTGACTTTTAGTTTGAGGACACCGGGCAATTCAGCCAACATGCCCAGCTGAAAATGGCAGAGAGAGTCTGATTATCTCAACTGTGATTGTATGTTTAGGATTTTTTTTTTTTTTTGTCTTTTTGAGACAAGGTCTCCTCATGCAGTTCAGGCTGGCCTTGAGCTCACTTTTGTAGTAGCTCAGGCTGGTCTTGAACTTGCATTGATCTTCCTGCCTCAGCCTCCCAAGTGTTGGGATTATAGGTGTGCACCACCACGCCCAGCTTTAGGGTGATTTTAAGTACGTCCTAAGAACAAAAATAAAAACAATCAAAACCACTTTATGACAGGATATTAGTTGATTTTATGGATATTTATCTATAAAATATTCTGTGTTGAGAATATTTCATAATTATGTATTTGACTTATAATTGGTTACATTAAATTGTGAAAATTTTTTCAGTTTTATTCAATATTGCTAGTCTTTTAGGCTGTATTTGATTTTTTAAAATTGATAATTCTAATCTATTAGAAGTAAAACACACTAGTATAATCATTTTATTGATTATATTAAGCTCTCTTATTTAAAATTATTATGTTAGTGATTATTCAGTTAAGATGTGTACATCATAGGAAATTTGGAGAGATGTTCAAGAAAATGAATTATGGGGTGAGAGAGATAGCTCAGCGGACTAAAGCACCTGCTTAGGCAAAGTTTAGACAAGCACAGGGACCATGGTTTGATCCCCGGGATCACATGCTGTGCCAGCCTAGGGCTGAGCCAGCCACAGAGTCCTAGGGTAGTAGCATATGCCTATAATACCAGCACTGGGGATGCTGAAAACAGGAGGATCACTATGAGTTGGAGCTGTGTAGTGAAATTGATGCAGGGAGAAAAAACTGATCTCCAGTGGATGACCTCCAACAGGGAACCTCCAAATGATGTAGGGAAAACTGATGTCCCAACCCGAAAAGTACTCAGGACAAGTGCATGTTCTCTGAAGTCAAAGAATGAATTTCAGGAACAAATGGAGGTAATGAGCAGAACATATTTATTGAGGGAAAGATAGCTCCTGTCCGAGAGAGGAATAGGAGGAGGTCCTGAGTGGGTTTCTCCTGGAAGCTGTCTCTTACAGGAACTTTTATAGTGCAAAACCATGTGGTGGGGCAGGTCTAAGGTGGAAACTCGCTCAGGTGGGCATGAGGTGGGACAAAACTATGGTCAGGCAATGAGGTTGCAGCACCATTGCTCAGGTGAAATTGATTTAGTCTAATACTGAGTGGGAAAAGGAGTCACATAGCAAGTAGGCATGAATATGGAACAGGGTTTATTCCTGTTGGGGGCTGGGTTATTAACTCATTTAGGCTCTTTTAAGATGATTGATACCTATTTAGAATATCACTCCCTGATGCATGATCCTGGAGAAGTATGAGGCTATATATGTTTCTTCTTTTGTCTTGAGGTCTGGGCCAGAGCTGGGAGTGTCTGTCGCTTGCAAAGCTGTGCAGTCACCTTGTCTTGCACCTTGTTTCCTTGAGGACCTGGCCGTGTCTGACTGCCTATAATTTTCTATCTAATTCAGCTGCCTACAACAAAATCTTACAACAACCAAAATTGTTTTAAAGAAAGAAAATAAATTGTAGCATCTAAAAATAACAAATATTGGAGGGGTGTGTGTGTGTGTGTGCGTGCGCACGCGCGCGAGCGCATGTGCACATGTGCACACAAGTTTGTAAGCATTTCCATCCATTTGTAAGTTGAAATTTATGCAAATTTTCTGTTTTTCAACAAAATTGAAAGTACCCGTTATATAGTGTATATTAAGAGTTTGGTAAGAATTTCCTGTATTCTTTGATAGCTTAATTTTAAAACATGCCTCATATCAATTTAAGCCACATTCTTCCTTCCCTTTTCCTTTATTTTCATTCAATTCCTCAGATGAGCTCCTGATTCTCTCACCTTGCCATTCCTCTATTTTTTTATTCTTGTGTGGAGACTTAAAATTTTATAGTTGTGATAATTTCCCTAAGCATGAAATAAGCATATTTAAAATACATACTTTAATACAATTACTTTTGTTACATAGTAAAGAAGAATTAATGTTTACTAAAAGAAAATTTTAGTTTAGAATCTATACAGTATAGCATGACAAACAAGAAAAAGTGAAGGTGATGATAACAGTAGGTCTTTTAAGCCAATAACCCAGTCACAAATGAGATGGAGCATCTTTAGGAGACTTCAGAATGAGGCCTCATTGCTGATTCACTCTTGGGCTCCCCTTATACACCTTGGACTTCACGTGTGCAGGGTTATGAGGATGCTTTGAAAACTGAATTAATCCTGAGCTTTTTTATTCCAGTAGCAAGCCCTTTTAAAAACCAAATAATATAGTTAAAACATGACACTACTGCTACAACCAGTGCCCACCCATGATGAAGAATTTTGTTCCATAAGAACTTTTGGTTATGGAACTTGAGGCAGGAGGCTCAGGGGCATACTTCCCTGTTGTATTTTGGCTACAAATAATATCTAAGACTTTGTTCTTTTTAAAGGACTTGGTTGTGAATATTTAATTTCATTGCTTTTCATAGATAAGGAAGATTGTCTGCAATTTTACTTTTAGATCTTAATTCCTGTAACTATCTCCAAGACTTGTCATAGAAATCCTTTGTGAACATGCTTACATGACAAAGAATTTCAACTTAAGTAAAGAATAAAAATGATAGTGTGTGCCTTTAATCTCAGTGCTTGGGAGGCTGAAAATAGGAGGATCGCTATAAGTCAAATCTGTGGAGTGAGATCCTGTAGACCTTGTACTAAATACATTTTTTAAAAAAATGATATTTATGCTTCCATTGTAAGATTATAAATTAAGAAAGCTTTTTGATTTTTAAAAGAGAATATGGGATAGAACACATTAATGTTTTGTATAGAAAAATCTGTAGTTTTCAATTTAGCTTATTATTTATTGATTTCAATCTAAATTATTGCTACTTATAAATTTTAAAATGCATTTTGATGTTTACATACAATTTCTTTGTTACATTGTAAATAGCAGTTTTCATGTGGGCCTGAAGTTCTTTTAATTATTTTTTCAGATGTGGCTTTAGGATTTCTCTCCTCTGTATTAGATCTTGCAAGAGTTGCTTTAAAGCTCTGTTTGGTACACAGTATTCTTACCTGTTTCTATAGCTGGGATAATAATTTCTCCACTTTCAGTTGTGCTGTTCATTTCAACAGGAATTGTTGGTGGAGCAGACTTAATAATATGGATTAAATTGACCATACTGATGGCTGTTCCCAACAAATCACTGTTGACTACAGTCTTTCTAGGTGTGAGGATAAATTATAATCCATTTAAATGTAACACTTGTAATTTTACAATTTCTTTCAATAGTCTACTTTAATCAATAAAGGTATTACAGGTTTCACTGTCTCTATAACTTTATTCATATATCTCAAAAGTTTTCTGTTTCCTATTTATTTTCTCTTAACTCCAGGAAGCTCAGTAATTCCCATTTTGAGATAGCAGTCACAATGACACAAGAAACAGAAGACAAAAAAAAGAATAATGGCTGCTGGCTTTAGATCAGAAAACACATCTTATAAAAGTATTTTTGTCTTCTTCCTACTCCCTTCCTCTACTTAAGTCATACAGAGAACTATTGGGATCAACTTAGTGAAAGATTAAATTTTAAGGTAGACATTTGTATTTTTGAAAGTTGGTAGTCTAAATCCTTTCCAAAAATTATAGGAAACAATTTTTTTTTTCTTATACGGGAGGCTTAGGACAGGTTAGATTCCACTGATATTGTTCAAGTATTTGTTAAATAATCGATGAAAGGAAAGCACAATATTGAAAAATGACAAGAATTTTACCTTCAGGACTTTACTAGTCTCAATGAGAAAGGAAGCCATGAGGTTTTAAACTCTAGCATCAAAACACGTTAGACAACAAAGTTCATTCAGAATAACAACCATTGTTCGCTAACTTAAAGAGACACTGATTGATAGTAGGGAGAACCATGCCCATTTCTATACCATAAAGTTGCTCAAAGTCTCTTTTATCCTCAGTATGTTTATTTTCAATTATTTACAAACTATATTTTCTTTCATTTGCTTCTTTTGAAGTAACCACATCACTTGGTGTATATTTCAGTTTTTATACTTAAAAGTACATTGTTCTATCTGATGATGCTAAGTGTTGTGTTTTTGCAGACTCCACCTACATATGCATTTTCTTATATACATCTTTGTGAACTTAATCTAATAAGCCATTTATCCTATTGACTATATGTCTAAATCAATATTTTAATTCAGCTTCATTAACTAAGTAAATGAATGTTGTTGGAAGAATTTGTTCTTTAACAATTTATACATAGTCCAATTACTAAGAAATTGGATTTTGTAGGACTCAGCTTCAATTTGTCATCTTCTGGCTTGAATTTTCATGTAAATACATGTGTGAATGCACACACACACACACACACAGACACACATAGAAATTTCACATATCTGTCTTATCTTATTCAATGCATTATTTTAATAGCCACGTCTTAAGTGAGCTGGAAAGCATTATAGTTTTAAGAAAGGATAAATTATTTTTGCCCCATATGGTTCATTTTATCAGATACAAGGAAATACAGTGTGATAAAAATGAGGTTGAGAATTCTAAAACCATGTTGTGTTCCCTGCCACAAATGCTAGACAGTTGTATTGATCAGCTTTCTTACCACTGAAACACAAGGAGAAGGATATATTTGACTTAGAGTTTACAGTGGGATTAGCTCACCATTCTGGCCCTGAGGCAGAAAGGCCCTGATGGGAATGCATGGTCAAGGGTAGGAGCTGAACCCATGGCAGGCAGGAAGCAGAGAGAACAGGAAGGAGCCAGGAACAAGACTAAACATTTCTTGGTCATGACCGGAGGAGCAAACCAGACTTCCTCATGGCGTCTTCAGCCATGAGCTCATGAATGAATCGATCTTCTGACAGTGTATAGTTTCCCAATCATCCCATCACCTTCCCAAAGTCACACCCCTGAATGCATGAGACTTGTGTCATATTGTAGATCTAGATCATAGCTGTCATCCCTAGGTGCCCAGGGCAGGTCACTTCCAAGTTACCCCTCCCTCCAACAGGATAAAACAATCTGAAAATGATTAGGTCACTTATATAAAATGGTGCCTTTAAGCAAAATAAATCATAAGTACAAGCTCAAATATTACATGTTTTGTAAAACTGAGATACAGCTGTATACAGAGCAAATGAGAGGGGTATGACAACACACATAGAGACAGATCTTGTACAAATGGGGACTAAGGGCTGGAAGGGCATAGGGGGGAGGAATTAAAATATGTAATGTATAGGTACTCCTCACAGTGAATTTAATCATTATATACTATAAATAAATACTAGTAATAATTTAAAAATTAAAAAAAAATGTGTAGCTACCACCAATGGCTTACCCACAATCTCTTACTTACTTAAAATCTTGTCTAGATGTAATGCCTAACACAGTGTAAATTCTATGTAAACTGTTGTATTGATGTTCAGTACGAGTGTGATTTTTATAACAAGTATGCGTTTTATCTGCAGTTTATTGAATCTGTGTGTGGAATCTACAGATACTGAGAGCCAAACAGTATTTGTAAAATTCTCCTTGGTCTCCAGAAAGGCAAAGATGGGACTTGTGTTTTATAATCAGCTATTATAGGAGATGTTGTACCTGATTGTAATAATCATCATCTACTTTCCTGTGCTTGTTGAATAAAATGAAATATTTTTTCAACTTCATCCTTCTTCTCTCTTAAACCCCAGAGAAACTTAATTTCCAGCAATCCCAGCCTGTCTGATCTGCCCAAACGGGACATAGGAGGCCAGCTGACGAGGGAGACTTCCTCCTGTCTGCAGGATCAGTTTGTAATCCTTGGTGTATATTTACTGTGAAATTTCAGAGTCACTTATGAACTGAAAGTATGTCCCATTGAAAGCAGACCCAGAAGTATGACAGGCATGTTTGGTTACCTGAGAAGCATAGAAAGGAGAAAAGACAAACATGGGAAAGTCCATACACTGAGTCAGAAATGGAGGACATTTCCCTAAAATTCTGAGAATCAGCAATTCCTTGTAAAACCATCTGTGCTCTCCATCGGGAGCAAATCAAGTTATCTCTGAAGAGCAGATATTCTTGCATTCTTAAGTGGCCTTCCTTAGAATAAGATACAGAAGTTGAGACCCTTCCTGCCTGCACTTTGCAGTTCTTCCTCAGAAACCACTGAGCTCTGATTTGATGAACCATGAGGAAAATGTTCTTGAACTATGACTTGGACAGTTTAGCTGGGCGGTTTTGTTTTTTATTAGTAAGTATCCAGTGGGTTTGTTTCAGGTTTTCAAGAAGAGTGAAAGACAGTGCCTATATTCTCATTACTGTGGAGACTTCTGAGAGAGGGCTGAAGAAATATCACTGATAGCTGTAAGCCTAGTGAAAAGATTTCGAGGGGTCTGCATATTTCTTACTACCATGGTGAGGATCATGGAGCCATCTCTGGCAGCAGGGAAGCTCATTCAAACACTTAATTCCTTCTCATGGTGGTTCAGGTCACCAAAACTACAGGCAGCATGCTTTCCTGGAGGAGTTTGGCTGCATTATTTAGTAGATGTGGTTGGCCTACACATGGGGGTTCAGCACATGCTGCCTTTGCTTTCTGAAACAAATATGGTACATGTGTCACTGAGACTGAGTACTGGCTCCATTCCTAGAACCTTGCCATGGACACCCGGCTGGCTGCTGCAGCTCCTTCTAAGAACAGTTATCTAGAAATCTCTACCACCTCAACTGCTGGTCGTGAGGTAACTTGGCGTCTTATTTTGCCATTTGAGTGCAACCATGCTCCTCTCTAGGCATTCAGGGGTGGAAGAACATAAAAAGCACCAACCAGTCATGATAGGTGGAAATGATTATTTGAATGAATCATTAGAAATTTCTAAAAGTATTAGAAGAAAGCATTGGGAATTCACTGACAAAAATTTAAATATTCTCAGTTAAAAAACAAAACAAAAAAAAAACACCAAATGGAAAAATAGAAAAAACACATTAGAAATGATACAAGAGGCAAGGTTTATAGCTGAGGGGTTGAGTGCTTACCAAGAAATGACACAAAATTTCATTAAACAAAGTAATAGTAATTCGACAATGGTTGTTGCATCATATAATGTTATCTCCAAATTAGTTGTTTGGATTACCAGATGTAAACCTGCAAAATTGGTAAGGAAGAAAAAAATATATAAGAAATTTTAAAAAAGAAAAATAAATAAATTTTAAAAATTAAGGTTCAACTGCTCATTTAAATTGAGCAACAGAAATTAGCAGTATAATTATGCAAACTATCCTATGTATATTTTTTCCTTCTTTCTTTCTTTTTGCCGTCCCAGTTTTAACTTCCCATTGAACAGATGTTTCTCCTTTCACAGCAGCTATTGTACCTTTTGGATTTTAATTACTGTTTCATGTTCTCACACTAGCGTGACAATGTGATGTTTGCACATGCAGGTCTGATCTATTGTGCTTCTCAGTATGGTATTTAGTTGCATCCATTTATATAAAGGCTTTGAATTTATCTTTTTTATAGCTGAGCTATATTCCACTGTGTAAAACTACTACATCTCTTTTAGCTATTCCTCAGTTGATGGGTATTTGGGTTGTTTCCAGGATTTAGCTATGACAAATTGTGTTGGTATAATATGTGTGCACATGTATTGTTGTGGTACAACGTTTTCAATTTTTCTGGAAAAATACTTAGGAGAGGAATAACTGACTTGAATCAGACTTGAATCCTGGCTTTTTAAGGAATCTCCACACTGGGTTCCATAGTGGTTGTACAAGTCTGCACTCCTACCAACAGTGAAGAAGGGTTCCTTTTTTTTTTTTTAATCAGTCTCCCCAGCATTCCTTACTGGCTGATTTCTTCATGATAGCCATTTGTTCTAGCATGAGATGGAATGTCAGTGTTGTTTTAATTTGTATCTCTTGAATGACCAATTATGTTGAACCTATTTTGATATATTTATTTGCCATTTGTATCTCTACAAGTATTCAGAGTTCTGCTACGAAGAAAGTATTTCTTCCCTATACCCAAGCAAAGAAATAAGGTGATAAAAAGTGAAAATGGCAGGAAAAGAAAGAATTTTTAGAGAAAAATATAGCTTTCCCTTTGTACCCCCAGGGTATTGCTTCCAGGAACCTGAAAGATACCAAAACTTGAGGATTCATAAGTCCTTTGTTTAAAGTAGAATTTGCATATAGCTAGTGTACATTGTGGCATATACATTAAATCATTTCTAAATGTTTTTTAACACTTAGTAGATGTAAAAGGTATATACTGCTTGAGAAAATAATAAGAGGTAAAATCCCATATGAGTTCACTAAACACACCATCTTTTTCAAATAATTTTGATTGCTAATTGAATCCAATGATATACAATCTGTGCAGAAAAAGGAGTAGTTAATTTCTTCTTTTAGTTACCAGTTTGAGAAAAATTATATGAATAGCACTTTCCTCTTTGGAATGGATGTTCTCTTATAGTTGTTCTAGGACCTATAGAGTCATAATTTTTAAAATGTCTGAGACTCTGTTATATCATGTTATATTCAGGATAGAGAAGACACATACTACCTTAATTTTGAGGGAAATCAGACAAATGCTTCTCGAAACAAATTTGAATTCTAGAACTTGAACAGAATTCCTATGTGTAGACGTTGCTCCCGTCTTTAAATTCTGAGCCAGTCCACATTGAGGGCTGGAACTCTGATCTCATTCATTCTGCAGGGGATGATAGGAAGGAAGCATCAACTCCCTTCCTGCCCTAACAGGCTCCTGAGGCTCACTAAGGAGAAAGGTGCACCGAGGCAAGCTCTCCAGATCATGGATGTTTCTTGCTGACATGAGTGGCCCAATTCTGATAGTGGAATGTTATATCAAAAGGTGCTTTTTGGCTAACCTTCTTGGAATGTGTCTTTCTTCGTGTACATGTCCTGTATTCCTCTGCAAAGACTACGGTCTCCACAGACCCCTTGGGACTTCATTATGGATTAACTAATCACAGAATCCCTCTTATGTGAAAACTTTCTACACATATAGGCTTCCCAGAGTGAAGCTAGTGGCCTGGTCTTTTGAAGTTGATCTATTTGTTTGCAAAGGTTGTTTGTGTTAAAACTTCTAGATTCTCTTAGTACAGGGATTACAAATTCAGTGATTTCTGAAAGTACAAGACTAAGTATGGATTGAAATAGATGGGAAAGAGCAGATCTTTTGAAAGGAGATATGCACATGTCATCTCCAGCCAGGAATTGTAACTTTAAGGAAAGAAATATTGTGAAGATTTTGTGAAATTTCCGTAGTTGAAACTGAATTCATGTTTTTAAATGTCATAGGCCAACTGAACTGTGTTTACTGCCTGATCTGTGACACAGTTATATCTGTGTGACTTCTGTCTCAGCCCACATTGCTGAACTAAGCAATCATTCTTATGATCTGGCTTTTGTATAGGCGAGTAGCCTGTCGCAGGCTCAGACCTGGGATCTCTTACTGTATTTTAGCCAAGCAGATAGTTGGTCTCCTGGACCATTTTGCATTATCATATTTGCTACGTTACTGTATGATGGGATCAATATATCCTCAGGAGTAGTTCCTTGAGGGATATGAGTTTTCTCCAAGAAACTGTGAAGAAATCTAGCTAGCTAAACACTGTGCTGTTGTTTAAGAACATAAACAGTGAACATTCATAAAACAAAGACTTTGTTCTCTCTAGTTGTATGGAGGATACAGTGTAAATAATATCCTTGAACAATCAGCAATATCCTTGTTTGATTGCAGACAGAACCTGTGACTTGCTTTCAAGAAGTAGAATACAGAAAAGCTGATGGAATGGTAGCTCCTTGACCAGTTCAAGTTTGTAGCAGGGATGTTGCAAGGATCATTTCCATGATGAAACTATGATTCTCTCTTGTATTCTATGGTTCCTTCTTAGCAGACCTGAAAACCTGCTGCTGGCCTTGAAGAACAGAACAACAACTCTATAAACAACTTTCAGAGAAGGCCACGTAGCAGGGACTTGTGCCCAGACTCTGAAATTTTAGGATGGGTTTCCTATAGCTACTGGTAAGAAGGTGAGGCTCCTAGTCGTACACCTGTAAGAAAATGAATTCTTCTAACAACTACATGAGCTTGGAAGAGCATTTTTCTTTGGTAGGATTCCAGATGATACTCTAATCCATGTCAACAATTTATTTCAACTTGTCAGATCTTGAGCAGAGGAACTAGCTAAAACATACCAGGGCTGTAGTCTGAAGAAATCATGGGATAATACGTGTTTACTATTTAAAACTATTAGTTATGTAATGATAGAAAACTAATGGTAGTTTATAGCCTACCATGGAAAATACAATAGCGACACATAAAACAAAGGAATTGAATTCCTTTCAGAGAAAGCTTCTTACATGTGTGATATTTGTTGTTTCAAACCTGTTTGTCTGAGTCCTAGGGCTATCCCAAATGCTATTCTATAATCAGAAAGACTATTAAAAGGAAGACATGTGCTTGTGGATGACATAGAGATCATTAGAATTTTGAGTTCTACAGAGAATTCCCCTGCAGTGAGCACTGACGTTACTGGCTCTGCTATCCACAGGGGAAGCTGCCTTTTTTTTTTTTTTTTTTAATTTTTATTTTATTTTATTTATTATTTTTATTCTTGTTTCAGAACCTTTGTTTGTTTATTCACTCATTTTTATGGCCGACTCAGCCCGCACCGAGGTCAGGGCTGGCGCAGCATGTGGTGCCGGGGATCGAACCACGGTCCCTGAAGCCGCCCAAGCTTCCCCAAGCAGGAGCTTTAGACCACTGAGCCATCCCGCCGGGCCCGAAGCTGCCTTCTTGAACCAACTTTCTGTGAATGCTACTGTATGGAGAGGAAGGATAGTGGCAGAGATGAGAGAAGTTGTAGATGGTGCCTGGGCCTGGTCTAGCCCTGGCATCCTAAGCAGTAGTTGTCTGTCCACCAAGACTCTAGCTAAGGTGATTGCCTTGTGTGGTTTCTGAATTGTCATTGTACCATTTGGCAGCCCCTCTTCTATGTGGTTACACATTGTGGCTCCACAATTTTATATTTAATTAAAAAAATTAAGGAAGTTAAACTCCTCAGTCACACTAGTGATGCATCAAATGATAAGTCACCACATATCACTCTAATGGCTATCATCTAAGGTGATACAGATATACATTATTTCCAGTATTCCATAGAATCATATCTGTACAGTTACTTACTGATAGCCACCTACCTAGGCTGGCCTAAGAATGCTGGTGACTCTCTCTCTTCTCTTAGTCACTTTAGCCAAGAGGAGGGAGTGACTGCTTAATGTACTTCTCATTCTAAATTATCTATCTTCTGACATGTCAGCACCTCTCCTTCTTGCATAACTCATTCATTGTTTTAAAAGTTCTTTTGTCCTCAATAATCAGGTGAGTTCTTCCCTGGCCAGACTTTAGTTCAGATACTAAAAGAAATAGGATCCTGCATTGCTTTTCCATCTTTATATGATGAATTTCCCTCAAACTTAGTAGAGCAAAATGACAAACATGTATTACTTTGAGATCTGTGAATCAACGATCTGCTTCTGCCCCAAGAGCATTTATAAAATTGGAGCATACATATTGGCAGGGGTTGATGTCTCACTTGAAAGTTCAGCTGGTGAGTGATTTGATCCCTCACGTGGCTGTAGACAAGCTTCGGGTCCTCACTAGGTGCACCCAGGAACTCCTTGGCACTAATGCATCCCCACAGAAGGTCAAAGTTGCATAGAAGGATTGGCTTTCTCTGGAGCAAGTGATGGGGTTTGGGGCTGGAGAGATATTGTGAGACCGAGAGAGAAATGGTATCTGAGATGAAAAATATCAACGTTTATAGATTAAAACCAGCAACAGGAGGCCACCATGCCTACAGCTATTTGTCACCTACACAGAACAATGCTGGTATGGCACCAGAGGGGTCTATGTGGAATTGGAACACTGGGAGACAGAAGTTATCAGGGTCATCTTGGAAACTGCACAGAGGCTGAGTGGATTTCATACATGAGAGATTGTTCTTCCTATCTGTGACTTAACTGGGAAAGAGCAGAAGATACATAGCAAACAGGAAAATGATGCCATTCATTGAAAGAAAGACCAATACTCAGTAAATGTAGTCACCTTTGAATGTTATATGCCAGTAAAAAAAAAGGCTTAATCAATACTTTCATTGAAATCTAGGATGATGAAAAATTATAAAGATGTTATACTACTTGTTCTGCAAAATAATTTGAAATCATTGGCCCATTTATCAAGATTTGGGGCAAATAGATTAATATTTTGAAAGAGAAAATGCCTGGCTGAAGGAAAATTTATGACAGGCTCCCAGGTAGGCTGGTTCTGGTTTCACTTTTTTTTTTCTTTTTGAGACAGGGTCTCACTGTGCAGTTCAGGCTGGCCTTGAGCTCACTTTTGTAGCCCAGGCTGGTCTCGAACTCACACTAATCCTCCTGCCTCAGCTTCCTGAGTGCTGGCATTACAGGCATGCACCACCACGCCCAACCTGGTTTCACATTTGTGCTTGATGGGTCAGTAGCATATGCTCGTAAGCCTCAGGTGGCTCCTAGCAAGGGAATGGATATCTGCAAACAAAAATTTAAAAATCACAATTATTTACGCCCCTCCTCCCGCTGACAGATGACTAATTTGGGCAGTGGTGTGGGTATGTGAGGAGGTAAAGAGATCCTTCCACTTTAACCCTGAGGTGGGAGCTGGTGTTGATAGCTTGTCCTTCTCTGGTGAATTTGCACCAAAGGATGTCACCAATGCCTACCACCACCCACGGGTTAATTTGTAACCCATGCTATCATTGTCACCTCCTGGATAAAAGAGACCTCATCTTCTCAGGTAGTTGTGCTTCTGTTTACTTGAATATAATCTCCTGTGAAATGTCTAAGCTCAGAAAGCAGCCCTTTCAGAGGGCAATTTGCTATAGTAACCACCACAGTCATCCCTGGTCCTGAAATACAGTATAATATAAGAAGGCATTTGTTGGAGGGAAAGATATCATATTTATATCACAGTATATTGATATTATTATTACTACTATAGTACATTGTTGTAATCATTGTACTTTATTATTAGTCATATTGCTAATCTCTTATTTGGGCTAATTTACAAGTTAAATTCTGTAATAGGTAGGTATGTATGTATGTATTGTATCTATATCTATATGTATGTTCATACATATGATATGCTACTATCATGGTATCAGGCACCTACTATGGATGGAATGTACCCTCCATGGATAAAGAGGAGACAGGCAAGGACACTATTATACATATTATTCATAATAAAGGAATGAATATCCCCAACACATTTTTTTTCTCTCAAGATAGAGACAATTTGTGAGATTGAGAAGAGAATTGAGGTTTAAGGAAGTACAGGATAGAAAGTAATTTTTTCCCCTAATGAACTTTAGCGAGTAGATTTTTTTAAATTTAAATTGAAAGACATTTTCATGTTGAAAGTTCTAAGCTGTAAAAATAAACCCTGGAAGTGGATTGCCTGGGGTAAGATTTAATTAGACACTGTACAGTAAATTAGCATAATTTGATGAGGATCAGCTTTAGTTCCTAGAAACTGCAACTGGCAGAAATTTTAATTTTGTAATATCTTTTAAAATTCTACTGTCTCATCTCCAAAGAGTAGTTTTAGAAAATAAAAACTAAACAAGGGATTACCAAGAAGAGGGCAATTTATTAGAAAGATCGGGTACTGGTGCTGAGATTTGAGAAGAGTCTTAATGCAGATCCTAAAACTCCAGAAGAGTAATGGTGCCTTGTAAAAGAAAATACACAGATGGAAAAATGAGTTGAACGCTGCAGCAAGAAGCAGAGCGGCAGTTCATGGTGATCATAGCAATGCTGCCCAGGCTGTGACCTTCCTGGAGTATGAAGGGGAATCCTTGCTTTCTTCCTTTACTCTTTCTTTCTCCATCCTTTACTGGCTTCATTCCTTTTTTTTTTTCTCCTTTTCTAAGTAGATTTCTTTCTCTGTATCTAGATAATAGCAAACATTTTAAAAATCATCTTAAACATCAGTTACACATGGAAACATACATGTCTTTTTGTTGTTTCCCCTTGTGAGCTTTGCCAGCACGCAAGCCCAATAGTATTCACTGCCCATGCTCACAGATTCTTGCCAAGGGACCATCTGCAGCCACAGGTTACTGCAAGACAGACTATGCTACAGGCAGAAAAATGGGGAGATGGCTGATAGACAGCTAGGTTCCCAAGAGTTATTTCCTGTGAAAGATTTGAAGAGTGACAGAATTTTTAGTTTAGATCACCATAGAGAAGGAGAGATTGCGATGAGCTTGCAAAAGTTCACAAATTGTAGAGAATGAGAGGTAAGTATTTATTACAGGTGCATTGTTAGTACCAAAAATCACAAGTGTAGTGGTATTGAATAAAATAGTGGTGGTATTTGGCCTCTTATGTAAATTGTTTATTTGAGTAATGGCTCTGAATAATTCTACTGTCTCATCTCCAAAGAGTGGTGTTAGAAAAAAAAAAAAAAGCTAAACAAGGTATTAACAATAAGAAGGCAATTTATTAGCAAGATTGGGAACTGGTGCTGGGACTTGAGAAGTCTTAATGCAGGTACTAACACTCTGCAAGAGCAGTGGTTCCTTGTAAAACAAAATATAGGGACGGAAAAATGAGTTGGTGTTGTTCCTCATTTCAGTAAGTTCTCAAGCAGAGATTTTTCTTTCCAACCCTGAAGATTGAATTTCAGAAAGTTCCATAATGTGGAAGTAGTAGTTGAGAAAACTTAAATGTAAAAGAAATAAGAATTTCCCTAGACAGACATGTTGCTGTTATAAAAAGTCTACAATTGCCTTCATATTTATTTTGGTTGTGCAGCTCTTGTTTGCTAGGAAGTTTTCATGATCTTGCTGTCATGCAGTTATCTGTCTTTATAGACTCAGACCATATGTGGGAGCTGGCTTGGGTGTTAATTCTTTAGCCACTGGGTCCTGAAAATTCCTGTGACTCTTGAGGTCCCTGGAAAGAAGATGAACATAGGGTATTGAGGGTGTCAGCTGTGTACAATCAGTACAAGCACATTTTCATGTTTTGATAAGTGTAACATAACCTGTCCGTGAATACCTGCTGTGCTTATGGAGTTGCTTCATGTTATTGCCAAAAATGAGCACATGTTAAAGGTTTTTTTCTCCCTCTGTCTCTAACGTATCTTCTAAACATTTAATGCCTTTTGGATTTCACTGAAAATTTATAACACAGACATTGACTCCATTTCTTTTCTATATCTAGCTACTAACACTTCCTTGGCCCTTGAGATGCAGAACACTGCAGTCACACAAGTCTGTCTGATACAAATTTATGCCAAGCACAGCCATCAGCAGCTGTTGCATAACCACCACCATTTTTCTCCTCTCAGGAGACACAAGGACTTGCTTTGAAGTCCTTCCTTTCACACCAGCTCATGCTGCTCTGAGAAATAGTCAACAAGCATCTTAGGGACTGGCCAGGCAAAGGTTCCAAGGATGAGAGGTGACTAGCTGAAATGAATTTCTCCAGTATGCTGCCGTTAAAAATTATCTGAAACAAGGCCCCAGGAAAAACCTAGTTTGATTTTGCCATGGGTAGCACCCAATATGTAAGGTATAAGGTTTTGTTTTGAATTAGACATAAGAAGATGTACTGGCATTGTTTTCAGTATTGGTCCCAAACTTCTCAGTCTGGCCCCAACTTGACCTCATTTTTCCTCTCTTCTTTTTCCAGGTTTTGTTGCCAAAATTTTTACACTGATCTTGCATTTTTAGTTACTTCTCTGTATCTATTTTTTCTAATAATTTTCGACTCAATTGCTTGGTGAATCTCTTTCAGTGGTACCAAAATTTTTGTGGGTTTTCTTTAAAAATAAAAAGATTTTACAAAAGTAAAACTATACATATGTTTAAATTTTATATAAGGAGAACCAGCGGGCAGGGAAAGGCTGTGGTCTGGTAGGAAGATCAGTCTGACCCTCAACAAGCCAAGGTTATCTTTGCTTTAAAGGAGTCCTCACTATATTTCTATGGGAAGTTGTCCAGGGCACAGCGAATTTCTGGCTGGACTTGGCTGGCCTTTTGCTTTTTAACTGACTGTTATAAGCAAAACAGCCCTCCAGAGTCTCCCTGTGGAAGTAACATGTGAGGCTGTTGTTGGCAGAGAGATAAAGAGTAAAGAAGGGGAGGAGGTTCTCCTAACTCCGTTCCTGTCAGATAGCTGTGAATGCTGATTGCAGTCATGACCACAGACGAAGGACTGCTGTAGAATACGTGCATTTTCCTTAAGCCAATCTATAAAACAGTAGTATGTTGTTATGGTTTATGTCTAGTTGTCCCCCCAAAGCCTCATGGATGGTCATTGGGTGGGGACTTCTAGAGTTTGAGACTTGATCCATGATCCCTGGGATTATGGGTTTTAGTACTGATGGGATTATGGGTGGAAGTACTTCTGGGATTATGGGTGTAGCCTAGGGTGGGAGCTAAGGCGGAGAGCCTGAATGTAATATAAAGAGAGACAGAGAGATAGACTGGAGCTCGAGCTGTTGCTGCTGCTCTGCTGCC
>PVJA010025748.1:0-30357 GCA_004027025.1 Myocastor coypus
TGTGCTTGGGAGGCTGAAAACGGGTGGATCACTATGAGTCCAATCTGTGTAGTCAGACCCTGTAGATCCTGTACTAAATACATTATATATATATATATATATATATATATATATATATGTATATATATATATGTATATATATATTCAAGAAAAAAATGCATCTTTATTGAACTTTAAACTTCCTTTTCTATTCCCCACCCCCCCACCCACACTGCAGATTGAACCCAGGTCTCTGCCCACCCTAGGCAACTGCTCTGCCTGAGATACACTCCAGATTTTGAGCCTTGTTTTTCTCATCGCTATTTTCTAAACAAATGCATAGCATTTATATCGGATTTGTTAAAGTCATCTAGAGGGGCCAGAGGGATAGCTCAGAGGTCTAAAGCACCTGCTAAGGCAAGTGTAGAGACCGTGGCTCAATCCTCAGCACCACATGACAAGCCAGCCCCACCCCTAGGGCAGGCTGAGCGGTCACACACACAAAAAAAAAAAATATTTAATTTAATTTAAAAATAGGGGCCAGCAGGCTGGCTCAGTGGTCTAAAGCACCTGCAGGCAGCTACAGGGACCACAGTTCGATCCCAGGCACCACATGCTGTGCCAGCCCTGCCCTCAGGGCAGGCTGAGCCAGCCATAAAAATAAATTAAAAAAGCAAACAAAAGTTCTGAAACAAGAAAAAAAAATTAAATCAAATTAAATAAATAAATAATAAAATCAAAGTCATCTAGAGATGCAAAGTACACAGGACAAAGTGCAGATGTAAACACCAGGTCCTTTCATATAAAGGACCAACGCATCCTCAAGTTTTACTTCCCCTGTGGGCTCAGTGACTCAGTTATTTTTCACTTCTTGCTGGGACAAAATACCCAGCACTCAGAAGGAAGGGACAAAAAGGGTTGTTTAGCTCACAATTAGTGGAGGTTTCAGTCCATACTCCACTGGCTCCGAGGCAAAGGGCAGCAGTTCCAGGCGGAGGAGGAGGAGCAGCGGCGGCGGCTCCCAAGCTGCTCTCAAACCTCTCTCTCTTCCTTCTACACTGACTGCAAAGGCCAGAGCTCCTCTGAGAACGTGACGGCGGCTGCGAGGATCCGAGCTCCTCTGAAGTGGCTGGGCTGCGTCGATGAAGCTCCTTAAGGAAGTACAACGCACAGAAGCCTTCCTCGGCCCCTTTATACGCCCTTTTGGTGCGGAGTCACTATAGGGTGGGCCCTTCCGCCCCAGGGTGAGGGTGGGGTCCCCACTCCCCAGGGAGTGGAATCACCAAGTGGATCCAGCCAAGCTGTGACATCGCAAGTTGACACAGTGTACCAGCCACCACACCCAGAGCCAGCCCCCAAGCACCCAGAGGGACCACCATACATTTTCAACGTGGGGAGGCTCATGTGTTCAAGAACATTTTGAATGTGCTCTCGTGGTAGATGCATTCCACTTGGCCCCACATAGGCCCAGTTCCTGGTGTGACACTGTTCCCAGAGCCCTAGAGCCCCCACCCACCTGCCCATCTCCCCAAATGGGGTCCCTGCCCGACTCCTTTTGAGCTAGCTGGGAGCCGCCTCCTGTGTAAAGCCCACCCTGACCACCTGGAGCGCCCTAGCCTGTGCCCCTGGCCCCACCAGCGTGTCTCTTCTGTATTCCCAGAGAGGTTGATTTGCCTCTGTCACAGCCTGTGCCACCTGCCATCGACACTGCCTGTGTACCTGCCAGGTTCTCCCGTGGAGGTGAGGGGGCTCTGCTGGAGCAGGGAGGGGTCCCCAGGCTTCCCTCCACTCGGCACACCGCTCAGGGTGGATCCTTGAGAGAACCCTCAAGCAACACTTCGTCATGGGATGGAAAGGTCGTGCTAGGTATGAGCGATGCTGGTCACTCAGTACAACCTTCGCTTCCCACATTGGTCACCCTTCTAGGGCCACTCACAGTGACCCATCCTGTGTACCCCAGAGTACCCCTACGGTCCTCAGGTGCCAGGGTTGAGGCTGAGGGTTAGTTCATTTTGAATCCGCCTCACAAGAAAAATAAACTGGGAAAGACCAACATCCCTGGGCTTGTATGGGGGCCGCTGCCCTTCTGCAGCCCATTTGCATAATAGGGCTGGGCTGGCAGCAAGCACGTCAGTAATCAAAGAACAGGCAGCTCTTTGCCTGATCAAATTGACCTATATTTCCCTATTCATAAAATCCCTAAGACGGGAAACCACAGTGGCTCTTGGCTCACTGTAAACAGTTGGTAAAAAGAAGGCCTGGATTTCTCTTAACACCCAGGCTGGCTCACTGGCAAAGAACCGGACGTTGCCCACAGCTGGGCCTGAGCATGGAGGGAAACCCATTCCCTTGGGAATCACAGGCCCGGGGACCTCAGGGAACACTGGCTGAGGGTTAGTATGGTGTGTATGTGCATATGTGCACATGTTCACATGTATGTGCATGTGTGTGTTCTGGAGAAAGAGCCCAAAACTTCACTACTGACCTCTACCCTCAGCCCCAAGACTTTAAGTGGGTGTATTAAAGACTTAGATTTATGTGGTCTATAGGTCATCCAGAAGCAGTGTGAAGGAAGAGAGATGGACAGAGAGACAGGCATAAAGGCAGAGAGAAGGCTCAGTGGGATGGCTCAGTGGTCTAAAGCGCCTGCTTGGGAAAGCTTGGGCGACTTCAGAAGCATGGTTCAATCCCCAGCATCACAGGCTGCGCCAGACCTGCCCTTGGGGCAGGCTGAGCCGGCCATAGAAATGAGTGAATGGGCAAGCAGGAGTTCTGAAAAAAGAAAAAAAATAAATAAGTAAATAAAATTTTTAAAATTCTAAAAAAAAAAAAAAGACAGACAGAAGAGAGAGGAGAGAGACAGAAAGAAAGAAAGAAAGAAAGAAAGAAAGAAAGAAAGAAAGAAAGAAAGAAAGGAGAGAGAAAGAGAAAGAGACAGAGAGAGAGACAGAGATATGCAAGGAAAGGCTGGAAGTGCTAAGGCAGCGGAGTGAGGCCCAGGGAAGCTGACCACAGCCCTTGGGTCTGGCAGAGACATTTAGAAGAATGAGAAAAGGAAGAATGAGAAAAGCGCGAGGCAGAGCTGCCCATCAGGACAGCCCAGATGTGTTTCTTCAGCATTCCAACCACTCAGCTCCTCTTCTGCCTACAACCTCCAACCTCAACAAATCTAAAATTCAGGATCAATCTGGGAAAACTAAGTTGGGTGTGACTCCACTGTTGCTAGATCCAGCTAGGAATGGCTCATTATTAGCCAGGATCGCTGGGGGCTGTGAGATTGGAGCTGACGCAGACTTAGGCATCAGTCGGGGTCCCCGTCAGCATGCTAAGCACCTCCACCTGGCCCCCTACTTATTCCATCTCCCATCACCTACTCCTCTCCGTGGGGATCCCCCATGCCTGGCCCTTCCCCACAATCTTACTTACACCTAGCCCTTGTTAATAGACCAAAAAATGGGGGTGACATTTATTCAGTCATTTACTTCTCAGTGGCCTGAGAAAAACTACCACTACTAGATCAAGCCCAAACAAGCCCCTCAGAGGACTGTACTCTAGGCACAGAAACTCTTCCCAAAGGTGGGTCTAGTCTTGTCCTCAGGGACCTCCTTGCCCACCCCCGCAGTCAGAGCCACTGGCACAAACACTGGGATACAGGACATCACAGACTCCAGAGAATTACTACGGTCCAAGTGGTCCTCAGAGCAGTCACACAGAAAGAGAATTCTAATCTACTTGAAAATTCTACCAGAAAGATCACACTCTCTGAGACGAACAGTAGGTCAGAAACTGAAACACATACAACCTTGGGCGTACGCAGACATCCTAGCAGATCAGCCGTCAGCCTGAGGCCCCCGCAAGCTCTCCCCTTGGTCCACTCTCACTGCACACAGCCAACTTCTTCTCCTACCTGTAATCAATGCTACCTTCCTGCATGTCCTGTACAAATCTTTGTTCAGATCCCTAGACAGAGTCTACAAACCCCAGAATCCATAACAATGCTAAAATGGGCAAGCGAACTTCCTCAAAGAACAGACGCTGTCTGCACTCCCCTGAAGGAGCACTCAAGAAGAAAAAAGCAGGATAGAGCTGTAACTTGGTGGTAGAGAGCTCACATGGTATGCATGAGGTTCAAATCCCAGCCCTGGGAGAAGTAAGTCATTTATAATGGAAAATAGTTTCACTATAAAAGCTTCCTGCTCCCAGTCTCCCTCCACTTTAACTGACCGTGCATGATGTAACAAAATCCCAAGTTAAACTGGGCATTGTGGTGCATGGCTATAGTTACAATTATTTGGGAGACTGAGGCAGAAAGAGCATAAGTTCAAGGCCAACCTGGGCAACTTAGAGGAACCCTGTCTCAAATTTTAAATAAATAAATGCCTGAGAATATAACTCCCATGGGTGGGAACCTAACCCCAGAGGGAGATCCCTCCGGTCCAAGGTGAAAGATACCCTGAGACACTAAGCAGCCAGTCCCTGGTATGGTCTGCACGCCTGGGCAGAACTAGCTAGAGCGCTCACCTTGTCCTTGGCTTACGGTTCTAGCTCTACAGCTGCAGTAAGAGCAGAGCTCCTGGTTTGGGGGCGCAGCTAGTGGTGGAGCACTTGTCTGGCGTGTCCGAGGCCTTGGGCTCAATCTCTAGTAAAACAAAAGGGAAAGAAGAGAGGGAGGGAGAGAGGGAAGCAGAGAGAGAAGCAGAAGTCATTCTTTCCAGAACTTTCTAGACCTCCTTCCTCCATGTTGGTGAACCAGGACAGCAGAGGGAACAGTAAGAGGACAGTGTACTTCACCACTCTCTTCACAATGCGCAGCAGTGATGACCCACATGGGCACAGAAGCCACTCTGTATGCCACAGCCACTTAGGTCTCAGTGGCTTTCAGTAGAAGATGAAGAAGCACAGGTTGGTTACCAGGAGCTCTGGGAGAACTGCCCGCCACCATAACGCCGAGGCAAAGCAAGGCGTCCTTTACACCCTGTCCCTTCTCTCCTCTTCATTTTCATTTTTCAATCCAGATTTTTGGTCAAAGGAAAGGTACTCTTGTGGTTTTGTATACTTGATTTGTGTGTAAATACTTCAAAATTAAATGTGAAAGTTCAAACCAAAAGTGACCTCCAAGGATTTGCTCTTTAAACAGAATCTTTTCTTAGAAAGGATGGAAATTAAGACTACATCGGCTCAGTGTGGCTCAGGGGTAGACAGCATGTGTTAGTGTGTGGGGCCCTGGGAAGGAAGGGGGGAGGAAGAGAGGGAAGGAGGGAGGGAGAGAGAGAGGAAGATGAAATTAGACCCCAGCTCAAATAAGTAAAAATAGAGACCAGTCATCACATTGAGAAGCTCTCCTATTCTGCAGCCCTTCACCCATGTCAGGTGAACACGGCTATGGCCGGAGCCTGAGGCCCGGCACCAACGTCCTGCAGAGTCACCGGCCGAACTATGAACAGGGCTATTCCTGCACATGCGCTCTCGAGAGAGCGAAGCCATGAAGACTGAGTCTTTGCTGATCTGCAAGCATTAAATCTGACCAGGAAAATGGCACGTGTACCCGTCTTTCTTATAACGCCACTGTACGGAATGCAATCACTCTCCAGGACTGGGAGGAAGATCTCACAACACTCAGGTAATGGAAACAGTGAGAAGGGGGCTCCAAGGGCACCCTGTCATCCCCGCATTAGGGCCCCACAGGATGGATGCTGCAGTCTTCAACTGCCTGGATGTCTTCCGCCTGCTGTAATTAACCCTGCATGCTTCTGAGTAGCGAGGGATCCTGGAGAGAAAGCTGGTAACAGGTGGGCACTGGACGGCGGAGACTTCTGGCAAAGACAGCGACGCCCATCCGCTTCCTCCAGCGATGCCCACCTGCTTCCTCCAGTGAGGGGCAGGCTTCCGCTGTGTGTCCTTCCCGCCCCTGGAATAAACCTCGCCAATCCCCATTGTAACAACTTCTACAAAAGCAGCAGTTTAAGGTAGTTGCTGTTAGATTCAAGCAAAGTACCTTAAACACTTAAGAGGGCACCCCCCAGACAATGGGAACAGAGTCAGAGAGGCACTGAGGAGTTTGTCCCCAACATTCACTATGGGTGCGTTGTGTTTTACCATCTCTTCTCCTGCTATGACTTCTACACTCTGATTTTCTTTTTTATCAGGCTAAAGAGGGTATATTTTACAGTAATGGCTTTATATCCAATGTGTACAGGCCAACAGAAGTAGGGCATTACAAGTTAAAGAACTGTACCTCAGGCACCATTTTATGAGAACTAGTGTTTACATCAAACAATATATCCTAAGTACTTTATATTAAGCGTGGACAAATCATTTGCCTGAGGATTAGGTGCTTCGCCGTGGAAACACAAGCCTTCTGTTGATTTGTTTCTTAACTGCCAAGCCAAACATGGTCAAAGAAGGAACTGCGAGAGCTACTGCGGAAGCAACCGCATCCTGCACTTACAAGCAGAAAATAAAAACTGAAGCCAAAACTAGTATAAGACAGCGGCACCAATTGCAGCACTCCATTCGCATCTGTGTCTGCTTCTACTGTGTCCCCCTGAGTGTGCTTTTATGGCCAGCATGCACCAGTCACATTGCACTGTACAACGCAGAAAAAGCAGCGCTGGGACCTCACCAACCCTACATGCTCGGAGTAACCCTCTCAGTTCTTCTTGCCTAAGCCACCTGGAAGCATCGAGAGGGCCAGAAATTCTACTGAGCAGGTTGCTCTAGTCTCTGAGGATAGGACTTATTCTTTAAGATACTGTAAAAGTAATTAGTAAACCAGGGTAGTGGTGCACACCTATAATTCCAGCACTTGGGAGGCTGAGGCAGGAGGATTGTTGCAAGTTTGAGACCAGCCCAGGGCCACAAAGTAAGCTCAGGGCCAGCCTGACTACATAGTGAAAGCCTGTCTTAAAATGACCAAAAGAAAAGTAATTAGTAAATATGTACACACATGTATAGTCGCCAGGGAATAGGAAAGGTGGGAAGGAGGTAGGCTAGAAAGGTCAGACAGCAGATACTAAAATATGGTGAATTGAGAAAGGAGCCAGTCCACGTGTTCTGCAGTGAGTACCGGGGACAATGCTTTATAGTGCACTTTATACATAACTAGAAAAGAAAAAAAAAAAAAAAAAACTTTGTCATTTCCCAGTGCGAGGAACTGATAGACGATGAAGGAGATGAAATGCCGATGAACTTGATGGGACAGTTGGCCCAGGCACACATGAACAGAACATTTTTTAGCCCGTTCTTACATATAAGTATTATGCTCCGATTTTTTAACTTATAAAAAATAATGCATAGCTGTTATGTATTTTTCTGCTAGAGATTTTATTAGATTGTCTCTAACCTCCTTCAGACATGCTTTCCAGGATCCCCCCGCAGATGCAAAATCCAAACTGCTCTGGAATATTACAGAAGATGCATAGAATCTGCACGACCCTGCCCACGCTCTTCCTTCCTTTCTCCCTCTCTCTCTTGCTTCTATCCTCTTTCCCTTATTTCTTGTACCCTCTCTTTTTTCTTTCTTTCCTTCTTTCTTTGTTTCTTCCTTCCTTCATTCCTCCCTCTTTTCCTTCCTTCCTTCCGTTCTATCTTTTTAACACAGGGTCTCACTATGCAGTTCAGGCTCATCTCATCCGCACTGCACATCCCAGGCTGGCCTTCAGCTGACTCCCAGAGATTCTCCTGCTTCAGCCTCTGGAGTGCTGGCGTTACTGCTGTGTACCAACACAGCTGGCTCCACCCGTGTGCTTTAAATTTTCTCTAGATCACTTATCCAAGCTGAGCTACTGAGCCACTATGCAAATAGTTGTTGTGCTTAGGAAATAATAAAAAGACAAAAGGTCTGAGGCAGAAAACGGGGGCCATGTCTGTAATTTCAGCTACTCCAAAGGCCAAGGCAGAAGGATCTCAAGTTCAAGGTCAGCGCATAAAAATAAAAATAAAACATTCAGAGGCTATCACTCAATGTAAGAGCTCTTGCCTAGCATGCACAAGGCCCTAGTTTTAGTCACTGATATCATAAAAATTAAAAATGAAAGAAAATGTGTACATGTTCAGTACAGGTGTAATTCTTTTGCAAACCTTTGGTCCATGGTTGTCTGATTCCATGGAAATGGAACTCTTGGACCTGGAGAGATGACCATACATGAAAGCTAAACAACCAGTGTTCCTTTGCCAGCGACTTTACTAAAGCTAAATTCCACCATCTGGGTGTTTTCCTGACCAGATGAAATGAAGGCAAAGCAGGTATTCGACTGGTGTTAGGACTAGCATACAGGCTCCTCCTCCTCCTCCTCTCAGTGAGCATGGGTACATGCCAGCCCTGTCTGTCCCCTGGCTGCATATAAACTGCCTTGTAGTGGTCTCTTGTCAGTGTCGCCATTTACTGAGGAGAATTCTCACCCAGGGCTGGGGGTGGAGCTTAGTGATGGAGCACCCCTGGGTTGCTCGGAACAGAAACCCAACCCAACAAAGACAACACAGAAAGCCCTTCATTCTATTATGTTTTAGATGTGTCAGCTAAAATACTCAGTAGTATTAATCAGCAAACAGTTCTACTTACATATAATCTTGCCCGCCGCCCTGTCCACTGCTTCCTTCTCTCTGCTGGGAGCAGTTTCCAACAGCTTTTCACGCTTCACTCTCTGGTGTTCTCCATCCCAGTTCTGTCCAGGTATCCTCTGCCAGGAAGCGTGGTAATGAACATTGTATAGCGTCTTTCTTGTGCAAGGGTTGCAGGGTTTTCTAGCGTGGGTGTCTCATGGGTCCTTGGAGGAGTCACGAGCTACTTGGGAATGGTGAGTATGTGGATTTGAATATGGTGTATGTCACCTCTACAGCTCATAGAAATCAGAGACGACGAAATTCAGTTCTGGCTCAATGAGGTACCTTCTCCCAGTGCCTCTGTTACCTAATTTTCAAGCCTGTGCATATGTTCCAGGAAGCACGCCCCACCCAAACATCATTTACTGAAACAATGGGGCTCAATCTCTTCTGTATCTCGGCATTTTCTCTATCCGGAGGAACCTGCTCGCTCTAAGGCAACCACCTTCTAAGGGCCTGGAGTTACAAGTGCTGAGTAATCAAAAGAACGTTCCCGACAGAGAGCCTATCTGTTAGAAACTCGGGACTGTCCCATCATCCCCCTTGAGCGCCTTTGTACTTTGCTGAGAGTCAAGGAAGGGGAAACACCACCAGGCAATGAAAGCTTTAAATTAAAACATGCGATGTTTAGGTACACAGCCCCGCTGTCAGCCCAGCTGTCTGAAGAAGTGATGCAGGCTTTGATATGGACAAATGCGTGGTACAGAAAGGTTTTAGAGGACATCGGTTTTCAAAAGAACTTCACTGACGATCTATCAGGGCTGCAAACTTTGAAGTTTTATCCTGGTTTAGCCTGGGAGGTAATCTCTGTCTCCTTTGCGCTACTTTAGCACTTGTCTGAATTGTACTTATGATGATTTTAGTGCCTTTTTTTCTTTTATCTTTTTCTTACTATCTTTTTTCTTTTTCTTCTCTCTCTCTCTCTCTCTCTCTCTCTCTCTCTCTCTCTCTCTCTCTCTCTCTCCTTTTGATATTAGAATGAAACTTAGCTGAGCTACCTCCCCTGTATTATATACTTATTTTTATGATTCTGAGGATTGGGCCCAAGATCTGTATGCCAAGATGCATCCCACGCCCTTTTTATTTTCCATGTTGAGACAAGGCCTCACTCTCTCAGTTGCTAAACTGTCTGGGCTGGGCTCCAATGTGTGACCCTCCCAGCTCATCTCCCAGAGTGTCAGGATGCACCACCACTGCACCCAGCTGCATTCTTAGGGTTTTTTTTTTTTTAATTTCCCTTTGTTTTATGAGGGTCTCACTAACTCCCTGTGTGGCTTGCACCTCTGAACTCCTGCCTCAGCCTCCCTATTTCTCGAATATCTCTTTGGCTGGGCTGCCAGCTACTTCAGGGAAAGGCCCAAGGCTTACTCACCCCTGTGACTCCAGACCTGACATTCAGCCAGTACTCACCCACCCACTGGTCTGCCTCCGACAGTTTCAAACACTGACTTCCAGACCCTGTATGTCCACATAGCTGTATGAACATCTTCAAGTGATCCAAGCTTCCCCCAGGGTCATCCCTTGACCCGACCACCACACAGCTCCTTTCCAACCTAACTCTGCTTCGTTGGTGCATTAAGGATGCCCTGGATACAAAATGCCTACAGTCAGAGGCATGGAAGGAAGCTGAGGATGCTTGTAAGCTGTGGGAAAGGGTGCCCAATTACTAGTGGCCCTGGAGCACTGGTGTGTGACAATGTTTTGAAAGACTTAAACCTTATAACCTCCACGACCCTGCCGAAAATGTCCTCGGGCCGGTACTCAGCAGTGAGGAGCCTACGTGGCCCGAGCCCCATTGCGCTTCCCTCCTGGCGCTGACTCATCCCTGAGGTAGGGCAAGAGGCCCACCTTCCTCCTGTCGCCTTCCTCCTCTCATGTCTTCATGTGCACAGAGGGAGCAAGGATGGTCGAGTGACTGACCTTACCCATGGAGAGAACAAGGTGGTGGGCCATTTTGTCAAGCAGTGAGAGCCACAAAGAGATTTTAAAGAGGCTGTTGTGTAAGTAAACAGACCATGGTCAATAAATCCTTTGTCTCAAGAGAAAGGAAGCATCAAGAAAACTCTTGTCTCTCTCCTCCACTTCCCATTTTTTAAAAAGATTTTCTTTTCTTTTCTTTTCTTTAATTTTTTCTTGTTTCAGAACTTTTGTTTGTTTTATTTATTTTTATGGCCGACTCAGCCTGCCCTGAGGGCAGGGCTGGCGCAGCATGTGTTGCCGAGGATTGAACCGAGGTCCCTGCAGCCGCCCAAGCTTTCCTAAGTAGGCGCCTTAGACCACTGAGCCATCCTGCCAGGCCCTCCACTTCCCATTTTAAGATCCCTGGTGTAGGTTTTCTCTTAAGAACACTGACCCTGCAGCAGCAGCGCCCCAAAGCCATAGGTGGAGGAAGAAGCACTTAGGGTTCTAGGCCAACACCTTGATCCTACAAAGGAACCCCCAAGAGTGCCAAAGACTTACAGGAATTCCTGAAGTCCTCATGGCAATGAATGCTGAGTGAGGCTGAACCCCACCAGACCACGCCTCTTGGGATTCTTCATGAGAAACTTTCCCCCATTTCTGCTAGGGCAGTAAACCAAGATAACCCTTCTGAGAAGCAACTCCGGCAACCTGTTACAATACCTGTCAATAAATGCGTATAACCTGACCCAGGAATTCTCCACAAGATGGTGATTGGAGGGCTGGTGCTGTAGTGTCTTGGTAGAGCACTTACCTTGCATAGGCAAGGCCCTGCTTCAATCACCAGCACCAGAAAAAAAAAAAAAAGTTACCAGACAGGAACGTATCACACTCCCTTGCCTTAGGCATGTAATAAATTTGGTGTTCATTCCTTATGTTAAAAAAAAAAAAAAAAAAGGAGAGAATTGGACTATGATTTAGACACAAAGATGTTCAGAGCGTGGAAATTCATAGCAAGGAGAAATTATGTTCACAATAATAATAGATTTATTAAACAAGGATATTCACAAAGAGAAAACTACAAGTACTATTGCTATATGGCAGGTTTTGCTACTACTATACTAAGTGAAAACAATAGGTGGAAAAACAGCATATGCACAAATGTTCACATTGCATAAGAAATCTGAAGCAGCAACGCAGATGAAGCCCAGACAGGTGGGTCCTGCAGTCGCGACGGGTTTGACCCAGATGCACTTTGGCTTTGACCAGCGTCCTTCCTCCTGCAGAATCGACACAACTTCCTCTTTGGGCGATGGACTGAGCTCCAGATGGGCTGTGGGATTCATCCACGGTCTTGTTTCTCCAGTGGAGCCTAGAGAAGAACCGTGAAAAACGCAAACGTCTGGGGTTTCCGCATACCGCCACTTACTGAGTGCGGGGCACGTGCCTCTCCCATCAGCGACTACCTCACCTTTTCTTCCAGTCTTACAGGCACCGCTGTCACCCCACAGCATCCAGAGTGATCCCACAACCTGACCCCACAACCTAACAGAACTCTCAGTGGCCCGATCCTGTCTGCCACACGCACAATGGCTATGGTTTTGGCAGGAATTTGTCAAAGCCACTTCAGGCTGTGTACTAGCTGGGGTTTTTTTGGTTTTTTGGGGTTTTTTTGTTTTCAAAATACTAGCCAATATTAGAAACAGATTCACAGATTACCAGTTTAGAGTACTTTATCAAAAGGTTCCATTAAAAAAAAAAAAAAAAATCCCAGCACTCAAGAAACTGAAGCAAAGGATGTTTTCAAGTATGAGACCAGCCTGGGTCACAAAGTAAGATCAAGGCCAGCCTGAGCAGCATATTGAGACCCTATCACAAAAAGACAGTAAAGAAAAAATACTTTTAGTTCATGTTGTGTTGAGCCTCCTCCTTCAACTGCCCCATAATCTATAATACATGCACAGAAAAGAGATTATAATTTAGTCTCAAGGATATTGTTACAGATATATTCTATAAAGACAAATTTCACTAATAAATGACTCTAAATGACCCCCTTGAACACTTCTACATATCACCAGGAGTGCTTGCCTAGTAAGCACGAAGCTCTTCATTCCAAGATCAGCTCAGCAAAAGATGAAAAAGGAGGAGGAAGAGGAGGAGGAGGAGATCTCTTTATTAAAAATATTTCCCAGGATGACCTCTAGAAACCAAATTAATTGGAAAGGTATTGGAGCCCAATGTTAAAAGTAAAAGGAAGACATAGACCAGGAATTTCAGCACCAGCCTCTCCTTTCTATAGATTTAGACAAGGAATTCATCAGCCAGGTCCAGGTACGTAGGAGGAAGCAGCCATCACTCAAGATGGAGAATTCCTTCTTCCTGCAGGAGAGAGCAACTGAGACACCTTTTTGAGCAGGTGGGTGACCTTGGCAGGAGGAACTGTGCCCCCCACGATGGACTCCAGGCATGAGTATTTTAGTTATTAGCATTATTTCTAAGAACAACATGCCTATATGGACAGTAGTAGGTATCTTCAAATGATGATCAGATCCAACATCTAATCAGGTGGTGACCAGAGGAAGAAGCTACAGCAGGTATTACAAACTCTACTTCTGATCAGGCCCCTAGGGACGTTATGTAACATTCTTGAATGCTCAACTTAGAAATGTCATCATTTACTGTCTATGGACTCAGTTTGGCTTTATTTTAGAGCTTAAATAAATGAGTTACTGTTGTGTTGTTCTGTATAGGTGCCAAAAAAAACAATGAGAAACCTGATGAATTTAGCTCAGAGGTCTCACTGAGACTTGTCTCTCTCGAAGTGAGCCCTGACCCTCGTTTGAGCAGAAAGAGGGGCAGGTAGCAGTGCCCAGCTGCCACTGATGGGAAGGAATAGGAGAACCTTGATTATTCCTTTCATGTCCACGTCTCCCTCCTTCACAACCTCTCATCACTGAGAAGCTGAGCTTGGACTTCATACAGGGCAGGTTGTCTGGAACTGCATCCTGTAACTGACAGGAATATCGTGTGTACAGTGAGTCCACACGACTCTTGTATCTGCAAATAATTATAAAGTGTTCTGCAAGCACAGGCGGTCCTCAAAGGGGCACACTACTGAGATCTCTTAGGATCAGAACCAAGTCCCTGCTAAAGGTGCACAGTTAATGGGGACAGCTCCATCTGACATGAGCACATGGCCACTGCTCAGTAACTTTGCCTCCAGGCACAAGCTTTTCCAACAATCTGGGGTGACCACAGTGGTGCAAGCTTCCTGTATCCTACTACTCGGATCTGACTGTCACACTTAGCCTCGGCCTTTCCCAGGTGACTCACTTAAATCTGGGATGGGGCATGCAAGACACAGAATGGCCTGCCAGGGACACATGGACCCAACAACCATGGTCTAAGCATCAGGGAGCAAAGTAGTGCCTTGGTTAATGAATTTAATTTGTTCTACAATTTTGGAAAAGATGGCTGTGTTGGTGTTTGTGTGGGAAGATGACTATGCTTAGGTTTATCTCCCAATGCAGAGTTTACAAACAGAAATAAAATTTTGCTAAACATTTGTTTGTGAAAGAAATTATCTGCAAGCAAAAGTGTTGGCGTGGGCTGGCAAGATAGCTCAGCAGACTAAAGCACCTACTTAAGCAAGCTTAGGCGGGCATGGGGACCATGATTTGATCCCCAGCACCACCTGCCATGCCAGCCACACCCCTAGTCCCTGGGGTGAGCTGGTCCCCCCAAAAAATAAATAAATAAAACAAAGTGTTGGTGAACCAAGGTGCCATTATCTCCAAGAAAAAGCCAGGCTTTCTTGACGTTATGCGTCTGTAATCCTCTCTGGCTTTACAAAATCTGATCGATATCCCACATTCAGATGCAGAACTTGCAAGAAAACTTGGAAGAACTTCCTGCTCACCGTCAAGAACGCGTCTGTCCCTCTCTTTGCTATCACTGTGGCCCAGTGCCCAGCTCCTCAGGCACTTAAAAGCCAATTGTTAGGAAGTGTTCTCACTCTGAAATGTTTTCAGAGCTAGGCCTTGTGACGCAGCAGATCTGTCTGTGATAGGCCGTGTGTCCCCGAGGGCCTAGGCAGACATCTGCGCGTGTTTACCCTTTGTCCCCAGTACTTACAACAGGGCCTGGCTCTTGGCAGCTAGTCACAGACGTAAGTGAGGTAAATGTCATCAGGTGTAACTGGAGCCCAGGGAAGGGGACATCAGTGAAGGCCAGTGTTACAAAGACGTTAAGTGACCTGGGTCTCAGAAATTCATGTGACACAAACAATGGAAATGAAGGATGAGACATCAAGGAGAAAGTTCACAATTCTTAGTCACATGTTTGACACTCAGCCTATCTTACACCACCAAATTTTATTGTTTTCATTTTCCTTCAGTGCCATGGAATGATCATTTTCTTCCTTGCCCTGACTGGATATTTCCTAATATTCCCCACTTTATTTACGCCTACCTTCAGCTTTCTCTCTGTGTCTCTGTCTCTGTCCCTGTTTCTGTCTCTCCAGGTCTCTCTCACTCTCTCTCTCTCTCTCTGCCTGTCTCTCTGTCTCTATCTTTTTTGTCTCTGTCTCTCTGTCTCTCTCTGTCTCTGTCTCTCTGCCTCTCTCTGCCTCTGTCTCTGTTTCTGTCTCTCTGTCTCTCTGTCTCTCTCTGCCTCTGTCTCTGTCTCTGTTTCTCTGTCTCTGTCTCTCTGTCTCTCTGCCTCTCTGCCTCTCTGCCTCTCTGTCTCTGTCTCTGTTTCTCTATTTCTCTCTCACTGTCTGTTTCTCTCTGTCTCTCGCTGTCTCTGTCTCTCTCTCTGCCTCTCTCTGTCTCTGTCTCTCTGTCTTTGTCTCTCTCTCTGTCTCTGTCTCTCTCTCTCTTTGTCCCCCCCCCCCAGAACTCACTTGGTACAACTCTCAAGCATGGTCGTTGGTCCAACCCAAGCTGCCATTCAGCATCTGCCCCCACCCTGGCCAAGCCCACCCTGGGTAAAACACACAACTGTCCCAACAGTGTTTCTTTTAAATCAACCCAAATCTCAATTGGCTTTCTAAAAACTCCCCAGCATACCATGTCCAGTCAACTCAGTTTCTCATTCTTCCTGAAACTCTCCATTCCTTCTCTTTGATGACACCAGTTTATTCCTCAAAGAAAAGAGAAGCAATAAGAAGAAATAGAGGGGCCCGGCGGGATGGCTCAGTGGCCTAAAGCCCCTGCTTGGGAAAGCTTGGGCGGCTTCAGGGACCGCAGTTCGATCGATCCCCGGCACCACATGCTGCGCCAGCCCTGCCCTCGGGGTGGGCTGAGCCGGCCATAAAAATGAGTGAATAAACAAATAAAGGTTCTGAAACAAGAAAAAAAAAATAATAAATAAAATAAAAAATTCTAAAAAAAAAAAAAAAGAAGAAGAAATAGAATTCCCCCCACCACCACCAGCACCCAAGGGTACCACTGTGGCAGCCCTGACCCGCACTCTTCCTTGGTTTCCTCTCAGGCCACGCGGTCCTGAGGCTGTCGCATGCCTGACTTCTGCCCACGGACGGGCTCAGCAACTCTGATTTTCTCCTTTTCCATGGCTTACCCCCTTTCCTCCCCTTTGGGAGCCACTCCTATATCCATGCAGAAATGTTCGAATGGCTCCCTCTTCAACAACTGTGGCCTGCACCCAGATCCCCATGTTTCCTTCCACCTTGGAGCCAATCACGAAGGAACCACCTGCACATTCCGTCTCCGCATCCTTCCCCTCACTCTTTCTCAGTTTGTCTCGCTCTTCCCACCAACGCCCTGCTGCGGCGCCGGGGCTGACCGAGCTCTTCACAGCATAGCTAGTTGTTACTTTTCCACCCTCATTTTCTAGCTCTCTCAAGGATTTGACACCCCCACGCCCAGCCTGGTTTTCAGGACCCCACACCTTCGGAGTCACTGGCTTCCGGATCCGCCTTCCTTGCTACCGCTCCTCACACAGCCCCTGAGACACTGCAGCTCAGGCGACACCTTCCCGACCCATAGCTTTAAATGACATCCACACATGTGTGACTTCCAAGGCTCATCTCCAGCTCTGATCATGATCACACATTCCACACTGCCCTCTCCATCTAATGCTCGATATCCTCACTTAAAGCGATTAAAATGGAGCTCTTAATTTCCCAGCTTAAACGGCCTTCTCCTTAATCGTCCCCGTTTCAGAAAATGGCCCACCAATCCCCAGCTGCTCAGGCCCACAGACCTGGGTGGCACCCCTGCCTCCTCTCTGACTGTCCCATCGCACGTCCCATTGTCCTGCAGCTCTCTGCCCGGCCTGAGAACCTGTCCTGTGCCCGCGCACACTTCCGCCGCTCCCCTAGGCATTTCCACCCTGCAGGCCAATGACGGCTTTCACCTGGCCCCTGTACCGGCCTTCCTGCATGCCTCTTTTTCCCACAGAACATCCTCCAAGAGTGCCCAGAGCCTACCCTTTTGAGTCTGCGACTCAGATTACCTTCCTCCGTGGCTCAGCTCCTCCAAGGGCTTTGAATCCACAGTCAGGAATCTGAACAAAGCCCAAGGAACTTGCTGCAGACCTCTGGTCCCTAAGGATCCTGCCATTGTCCACTCCGCTCCTCCTGATGCCCGGACTCTCCTGCCATTCCTTGAGGAACTCTTCTCTTCTCCACCACTTCCCGCCGTGCCTCCTACCCAGCCACCACCAGCTCAGGATTCCACGCAGATGTGACCTCCTCAGGGTAAGCTTCCTGCGCACCTTATAATACACCCAGGCTCCCTCTGATGCGGCATTTTCCTGTGCTGAGGCTCAAACCCAGGGCCTCCCGCGTCCTAGGCAAGCACTCTGCCCCTGAGCTGTATTTGCCTTATTTTCTTCCCGCCACTCATTACCATATAAGACAGCTGCACACCAATTTCTTGACTCACTTTCCATCTTTTCTCCTGGAATATACACTTATTCACTTAGTTTTTATCTTTCTGGTTTTTTGAGGCTGAATCTAGCCTTGTAGTCCAGGCTGGCCTCAAACTGACAGGATCCGCCTGCTGCAGCCTCCTGCGTATTGAGATTGCAGGTGCTTGTCGTCACATCTGGCCTGATATAGAATATAAATTTACTATGATAAGGAAATTACGCTCAGCTTCCTTGTCACTATGATACTTAACCAAAGATGAGGCATTTTTAAAACATTGCTAAGAAAACTAGGGATGAAAGGCTCAGAATACAACTCAGTGTGTTTGCCTCACATGCACAAGGCCATGCGTTCTATCTCCAGTGTCACTGAAAAAGAAAGAAAAGGACAGGACAGAGAGAGGGAAAGGTGGAGCCGGGGAGATAACTCCAAGGGCCTGCCTAGCAAGTTCAAGGTTGTGAGTTCAAACCCTGGTCGGGCAAAGAAAAGGGGGGGGGGTGGAAGAGAGGGGGAGGGGAAGGGGAAGAGAAGGGGGAGTCAAGGAGGGAAAGGGGAAAGGTGGACAGGAGGAAGGAAAAGCGAGTGCTCTGGCATTGGTCATTTCTATGAATCAAAACACCAACATCACCCAGTACACATCCGGGCATGGTGGCACGCGCTTGTAACCCCAGTGCTTGGGACGCTGAAAACAGGAGAATTACTACAAGCGCAATCTACGTGGTGAAACCCTGCAGACCCTGTACCAAATGTATAAAAAATAAGTAAACAGAAACGTCTCCTTGTCAACAACTCTGCCAAACAGCTGATGTGAGCCTAATGTTAACAGATTCTCTGTCCTGTCCCCTAATTCAGCATCCAACCTGAGGACTCTTAAATTAAAATTAGAGGATGCAGTTCCAGATCTGGAGGCTACTTCACAGGTACGTTCCTGAGTGGATCTGCTGCCCAGAAAGTGTCTGCCCCAGAGAAGAGACGTGCCAGTGGGACTGCGGGTCCATGCTGGTGCGCCTCAGTGTGAATTCCTGGGGGTGAGGATCACACTTGATATCACCTACAAAATAAACTGCACGTGCAGTGGAAGATCTGTCTTTTTCTGAGCCCGGTGCACAGCAGGGGGTAGCAGGACTGTCCCTACTACCACATTCAAGTCTGGTTTATGCGGACTTGAGGAAGAACAGACTGCTGGACAGGTCGTCACCCCTGAACCAGGAGCGCTCAGCGGCCCCACTTGTCCGCTCCCAGCCTGACCATCAGCCTCCTCTGTCCCAGCCCCGGAAGTCCCAGCCCCGGAAGTCCTCCTTGCTCCCTCCCAGCCTGTGGCCCCCTGCCCGCTCCCCTCTTCTCCCAGGCTGCCTCCTTTGGGGTCTGTATGGTCTGAACACACTCTCGCGTGGTCTACAAAGTGAGTTCAAATCTGTCTCGAAAATGAACAACAACAGAATCCCTCAGCCTGGAAACCTATGAAGCCTAGAAGTTCATCCCCACTGAGGCTGGGAAACACTGATCCTATGCTCCGCAAACTCAGCATCCCTTGGGCTCTTGCTCCTCAGCGACCTTGACTTCCCGCTGTGTCCTCATGCGGCAAAAGAGGTGAAGGACCTCCCTCCAGCCTCTTCTGGGAGGATATGGATCCCATTCGTGGGTGCAGGGTGCTTCCCCAAAGTCCACCTCGACGCCCCCGTGCTCCCCACTCTCTTCCAATTCACCAGTTTAGGGGGACACTTTCACACTAGACCTGCCTTTCCTTTTTTTTTTTTTTTTTTTAAGCATTTTTTAAAATTTTTATTTATTTTTATTATTTTTTTCTTGTTTCAGAACTTTTGTTTGTTTATTTATTTTTATGGCTGGCTCAGCCTGCCCTAAGGGCAGGGCTGGCGCAGCATGTGGTGCCGGGGATCGAACCGCGGTCTCTGCAGCCGCCCAAGCTTTCCTAAGCAGGCGCTTTAGACCACTGAGCCATCCTGCCGGGCCCCATAGACCTGCCTTTCTGAGTCCCTAGCTCCCTCTTTGCCCAGATTAGAAGGCTACTCACTATGAGGGGTATTCTTTCTTCCTAAATGTCTCCAATTGTTATTTTATTTTTGTATTTCTTTAAAACTTGCTATGCTCCCTCCAAAGAGTCACATTCACCCTGCATTCTACTCAGGCCGGTCCCCACCTGCCCCCACAGGGCCTGCTGTCTGTGGGGAGCAGGTGGCCCTGACCCCAGCCAGCCTGGCACAGTCGCTAACTTCTCACCCACAGGTGGGGCTTCCAGGGGCCCTGAGAGGAGCTAGAGGAGGACCGACCGGCGCATCTCCCGGCTCTTCGGGCGTCCAAGAGCTGCCTGTGTGACGGATTTTCATGCCTCTTCTATCAACTTAGACACGTTAGGAAATGGAAGCTTGTTTTTTTTTTCACTTTTTATTTTATTCGTGCATTTTACACAGACTTAATGATCACATTTAGCACGGGGAATTAGTACCTGTGAGCGGCGCACCTTGCTCCCTTTTTCTCCATCCCCCCCCCCTTCAGCCCCTCTTCTCCTTCTTCGCAAAAGCACGTCTTCCATTTCTCCTTCTAGCCTTTCCTTTTTCTTATCCCTTCTTTCTTCTCCCTATCCCTTGTCCCTCTTACCATTTGAGCATTTCTTTTCCAAGGAGAATGAAAGAAGCTGCTATTATCAAAATGGCTAACATCTTTACTGGTAGAGGTTTCACCTCGGGCCCACACAGCGGCGTGAGCGCCTGCTCTGCAGAAGCAGGGACCGGAGGTCAATCGCCCGCAGCGCACACAGCACCAGCCCCGCCCCGTGGGCCGGGAGCCTGTTGCCAAGATGGGCGTGGTGGCGCAGAACTGTGCTCCGTGCACTGTAGAGGCTGAGAACAGGAGGATCGCCACGAGCTGCAGCTGTGTGCTGAGACCCTTTACCAAAGATATTTTTTTTTAAAAAAAAGTTTCATTTCAACTTACTGTAAACAAACATTCAGAGCCCTGGCATATGGACTCGTGTAGCCTGCAAGTACCTACTAATAGCTAGTGCTGCTCAAGTGAAAACTTAGAACCTGGGCAAAGCAAGGGCAGCCCGCTCCCCAGAAGCCACCTATTTCCGCGAACACGCATAGAACTTGGGTTCTGGGTTCCCGGCCAAAGAGGGCGGGAGGAGAGAGGAGCCAGTGGACTGCACGGAAGTGGACAGCTGGCCTGGTTTGCTGGGAAAACCCGCAGGGCAGGTGCAAGTGCGCAGGCTGGCTCTGAAGAGTGAGTAGGAATCTGTGAGAACCGGCAGGTGGCTAAATCAGGAGGCCACCACACTAGGTGACATAAGTGAGCAAGAGAAAGACAAACGCCGTGCGGTGCCACCTCACCTGGAGGCAGAATCTGCAAATGTGGAACTCACAGAGCAGAGGTTTTTGTGATTTCAAGTTTAAATGAGTTATGTCAGCAAGGCTTTGGAAATAGACTTGGCTGAGTCTATTGGGATGGCTGTAATGAAAGAGCCCAGGCGGACTGACTCACACACAAGAGAAACGTAGCTCTCAGAGTCAAAAGAGGGAGGCCCCAACAAACTTGGGATCTGGTGGCTCAAAGATGGCATCTCCCAGCTGGGTTCTCACACAGGGAAAAGGAAGGAAAGAAGACAGGAGAGGAGGGGGGACTGGGGAGGAGAGAAAAGGGGAGGGGAGGGAAGAGGAGAGCGAAGGGAGGGGAGGGGAGGGGAGGGGAGGGGAGGGGAGGGGAAAGGAGAGGATTCTGCCTCTTCAGCCTCTCAAGATGCACAGATACATAATGTGACCAAGTCATCTCCCAAAGTCTCCCTTGACAGCATCATCACCTTGGAAGTTTGGACTTCAACCCATGAATGGGGGTGGGGAGGCAGCATTTGGGCCACAGCCTGGGGAGAGGATTCGGAACGGAGAGACCAGCTGGACAGCGCCATGGGCCAGGCCAAAGGTGAGGAGCTGCGCAAGAACCATGAGGGCCACGGAGGAGGAAGCCAGAGCTGAGAGGAAGGGCTGCCTCACAGGAGTGAGCATGCGCAGTGGAGAATTATCGCCCCAGAAAATCATCCTGTGCTTCATTAGCTGCGGGGGCTGAGGGCGGGGAGTGAATGAACACGACGCTGGGTTTCTGGCCCAGACAGCACAGGTAGTGACGTGTCATTCACAACAGAGCAGGCGGCAGGAACCGGGCCAGGTGGTTCAGGGAGGAACACAATGCACCTGGCTTGGGACGCTTTGAAGTGCGGATGCCTGGGGGACCTCAGGAGCACGTGACAAGGAGGAGTCCGCGGCTGCCTCTGTCATGGGATGACGTCATCAGAGGAGACCGCAAAGAGCACCAAGAGCAAGGGCCATGTCTTCCGTGGCACTTGGCAGGGGAGGCAGGAGGCAGTGCAGTACCTTCAGATGGGGCAGGGTAGGGGGCACATCACAATCTTCAGTCAGAGCATCGGCTCTGAAGAAGGCTAAGAAGAAGCTAAAGGAGATGAACAGAGATTCAGGAGAGGAAACTGGTCCTGAGAGCACAGGAGGCAAGGAAGGAGATGAAGCTCTAGTGGGTGGCGAGCCACAGAGAGGTGCTCTGACAGGGAGCAGTGTCTGACTAGACAAGCGGCGACATGGACAAGCCAGCTTTCAGAGTAGGAACACCGAGGTGTCCTCTAAAGAGAGAGGTGATGCGACCAGGTAAGAGTAAGGCTAAGCCAGGCGTGGTACCACACATCTGTCACCTCAGCATTTGGGAAGCTGAGGCAAGAGGCTTGCCATGAGTTTGAGGTCAACCTGGGCCATGTAGTCACTCCAGGCCAGTCTGAACTACAGAGTGAGACCCTGTCTCAGAGAGAGAGAGGACAAGAAGAGGTCTCAGGAGCCGAGGGGGATGATACCCACCTGTAATCCTAGCTACACAAGAGGCTGAGGCAGGAGGATCAACAGTGTGAAGCCAGCCTGGGCAGCGCAAACCAGAAACCACTAATTAAGTAAAGGGAGCCTAGGAGTGGCTCTGAGAGAATGGAAAGGGTGGAAGAAAGAAAGCAAAAGAGAGAGCCAAGGAGTCAGCCCTGGGGGACCCAGCATGGACCTTGGGGCCCTCGCTCTGAGGAGAGCCCTGCTGTGCCTCCATGGAAAGAAGAGCCTCCTTGAGCCAGACTGGCCTGGGTATCCTGGTGTTGTGCTGTCATGTCACTAAGAATCTTCAAGCCACTTGGGAAAGGACCTGTGAAGACCAGGCACAGGACAGAGACACTGGCAGTGGATCGTGACTCAGAACTTTTTTTTTTTTAAGTTGTGAAGTATTTTAAACTTTATTTATTTATTCATTCATTCATTTATGTTATGACTGGCTCAGCCTGCTCTGTGGGTAGAGCTGGCGCAGCATGTGGTGCCGGGGATCGACCTGCGGTCCCTATGGTTGCCTAAGCAGGTGCTTTAGACCGCTGAGCTATCTCATCAGCCCTCAGAACCTTTTTGTTACTGTTCTTGTATTGAACAGTTCATAAAAATACATATGTCCACCTCAGACCTGGACCAGGCATTGTTCCACGCCCCGCACGTATGAACTCACTTTTTTCTTGTGATGAGGCAGCCACACTCCCATGTGGTCCAGGCTGCTGTTTCCTCTCTCAGATACAAGGCAGAGGCAGGGAGTTTGCCTGAGATGCCCACATGGAGGGCGGAAGCCACAGAGTTCCCACTCAGGCTGCCTGCTCTTGGACTCTGCTTTTTCTCAACATGTTATTCTGCCCCAAACAAAGAGAAAGCCATGTCCTACACTGCGAGGAGGGAGAAGAGAGCCCTGCATTCTTAACTATGGTCTTCAGTGTGGCCTGGTGCCTCTCAGTTATGCTAGGGCCTGCAGTAAACCACCCAGATCCCACCCATGGGCCATGCTCAGGCAAGTCAGAAAGCCTTCATCCATCCATCCACATTTGTCTAACTCCAGAAATGCACACAGGGATAGACTCTATGCCCTGCAGCCCAACTCTGCAGGCAATAACTCATGTTGGTACCTAGGCAGTGGGCTTCCAGGAATTTCACACTGAGCTACCTCCGCAGTATTTTTCGGATCTTGAAGCAGAGTCCCTAAGTTGACTGGGGGGTGGGGGGGGCGTTAACTTGCAAGGCTTCTACCCCCCCACCTCTGAGAGCGAGATTTCAGGTGTGCACCACTCAGCCTGAAACACTTCGCTTGTTTTAGCAGAACGACTCCAGAACGAGCTGCCTCATGCCCTTTTATGAGAGGAGAACGCTGACCTCTGGTCTTACTTTGGGCTGGTAGATGGACTGTCTGAGCCCCGACAAGCAGGGCATTTTGACAGAGAACGCGCTCCTCTTGGAGATGCTCGAAGTCTGTACCCAGCTCGCTCTACTCTCCCACTACTAGAGCTGCACTTTCTGGGGGAAGGAAAGAATGTCTAGTCTGGGGCATAAAGGCCCAGCCAGTCACAAGTTAAGCAGTTGTCTGCCTGGCCTGGGGACAGTGGCCTGGGAGACTGTACCGGAGGAACGGTCACTGTCTGCAGCCTGTGCAGTGAGGTCGCAGCCGTCCGCACTCAGCAGCTTCCCGTCCTGGGTGACTGCGCTTGGAAAGGTGAACAAGCAAGCAGAGACAGGACTGCGAAGCCAGGAAACTATAAATAAAAGCGAAAACTTGAGCCAACTCTTTTCACACTAAAGGAAATAAACATATGGAATAAGTTATCGAAACACGCGGCTGAAGGAAAGGGCTTAAATGAGTTCAGCAGATAGCTGTGTGGTTTGTTCAAAGAGGGAAAGACCAAAAGGAAACTGAATTAGAAAGGAGCAAATAGGCCCATTTTTGCCTCTCCCTAGAATGCATGCGTTCATCAATGTAACAAAAATTTCGGTGTGCACCCACTAGATACCAAAGCCCTGCTGGGTTTCCAGGATAAAAAGAGGAATACGCATGGTGCCTGCTCTTAAGTTCCTCACTCACTGGCACTGTCATCACAAGAGGAGTTTTCGTGGTGCCAAGACATGGAAAATACTGGTAATAAAATCAATGTCTACCTCTTGTGTGCTTTGGCACCTGTTTTCTAACCCAAGCCGTCTCCGTGCTGACTGGAATAAGCTGCAGAGCTTATAGTAGAGAGGGAGCTCCTGTTGGCCGCACTCAGTGCAGACCGAGGATTCCTTAGACTGCACATGTTCAGGCTTAGCAGCCAGGAGGAATCCAGGCCTGGCCACTCGCTGCCTGCGAAGCCTTATTTAGTCCATGCATCATTTTTTGTTTGTTCAAGACAGGGTCTAATGAAGTCACTAAGCTGCCCAGGCTGGGCTCAAACTTGCAATCCTTTTGCCTCCACCTCCTGCAGTGGGACGATAGGCGGGATTATCAGTGCATAATTTTTTTTTTTAATCTGAAGTTCCATTGTTGAAAGGCAGTTCTCCCCCAGTCTTTTGAGTTTCTGTGCATCTTACAAACCAGGTGTCAATTGCCCTTTGTCCTGGACTGTCTTTGCTAAGATGTGTACCTAACAAGAGCCATAGAAGAGAGCCCATGTCTCACTGCAGACAACAGGGATCACAGGATTAGTGAGCATTATCAAAGATCCGAGTTCCCTCTGTTCAGTGCAGGGCATCTACTGAATACACAGACACTCCCAGGTTTAGGCACACACACACGGTGGGACTGGGGGACAAGGAGAACTGAGACTAACACACTGGTGCTCATGCTGTCTGATGCGCCATTCACTGTCATAAAGCCCTCTGTCTCTGACCCAGGAGTCTCATATCTTCTGCCAACGTGCACAAAGCAACCAGATAGCTTGTTAGCATCAAGGAGGGCCCAATCTCAGCGCTTCACAGTCCTTTACACTGACCTTCATGTAAATGTGTAGCAAGGGCCTATCGAAAATCTATTTACTTCATCAATGTGGTAATGAACAAGATGGTAACAGTGATTGTAAGAGCATTTGAAAATGAGCACTTATTCATCCTACCTAAAAAGAAAAAAAAAAAAAAAAAAGTGCTGCAATGTGTTTGTAAAACCAGGTAAATGCAGCCTAGGCCATAAAACTATAACCTTGGGGATTATCTTTCATATGAAGGAAACAATTTCCATCTCTACTGGGCAAGGTAATTTGAATTTAGCAATCTATAAATTTAAAAATGGAACTCCACATGGGGCTCAGCAAGATGGCTCAGTGGTCTAAAGCACCTGCTTAGGAAAGCTTAGACAGCTGCAGGAATCACAGTTCGGTTTGATCCCCGGCACCACATGCTGTGCCAGCCCTGAGGCTGAGCTGGCCATAAAAATAAATAAACAAACAAACAAAAGTTCTGAAACAAGAAAAAAATAAAATAAATAAAATTCTTTAAAAATGGGACTCCACCGTTTCACACAGTATGGTCCCTAATCACAAAACATAGTCACACAAGGCTACTCTTCCGCAGGGGCTGTGGGTGTGACTCCAAGGCAGAGGAAGTGCTTAGCACACCCAAGGCCCAGGATTCCATCCCTGGGCAGTACACACACACACACACACACACACACACACACACACTCACACACACACACATGCTCCCCTTCATAGAGAGTTCCATCATCCTTAGGGAGCCTGTTTGTGCCTTCCGGTGGCATTGAAAGGATATACTATACAGGCTATCATCTTTTGGCTTATCTCCACATTTTATACATACGTTTTTCTTCCTTGAACAAGTTCTTTCTAAATTCTCTGGAGTCCATTATTACCATTTTTTTTTCTTGCAGTCCAAGCTGGTCAAGAACTTTCAATGATCCTCCTGCCTCAGCCTTCCAAGTGCTAGAATCACAGATGTGCCACCATACCTGGGCTCATTTTATTGATTTTTTTTTGTGTGTGTGTGTGTGTGTGTGTGTGTGTGTGTGTGTGTGTGTGATACTGGGGATTGAACTCAGGATTCTGCACTTGCCAGGCAGGCACTTATTCTACTAAGCTATCTCCCCAGCCCCTGGGCTCATTTTTACTTTTTTTTTTTTCACTACTGGGGATTGAACTCAGGACCCTGTGATTTCCAGGCAGGCACTTATGCCACTGCACTATATCCCCCGCCCTCATTTTTACATCTTTTTTTTTTTTTTTTTTTTTTTTTGGCAGAACCAGGGTTCGAACTCACAACCTTGCACTTGCCAAGCAGGCACTTGTGCCATGGAGCTATCTCCCAGGCCCCTACATCTTTAAAACACAGTTGGGCTCAGGGAAAGATAGCTCAGTAACTTAAGTGCCTGCCTGGCAAGCATTTAACTGTACCAGTTTGATCCCTGGTACCAAATAAGTAAATAAATAAATCACAGCTAATATCTATGTTTAAGTGCAGTTTGTGAAGGAAAAATAGTAATACATACTAAGTATTTTGAACACAGTAAGTATTAAATTAAAAATACCTATTAAGCCAGGCCTGGTGACACAGACTTCTAATCCCATTACTTTGGGAAACTGAGGCAGAAGTGCCCCAAAGTCCCAGCTCAGTCTGGGGAAATTGGTGATTTAATGTGAGAACCTGCCTCAAAATAAGAAATTCTGAAGTGGGCTAAGTAAAGGCACTGGGTTCCATCCCCAGTAGCTAAATAAATAAGTAAGGCAAGTGGTGCTCGCCTGTAATCCCAACCAAGGCAGGAAGAGTTCGAAGCTATTAGACAAAGGATTCATACACAGTCAGACTTCTAGTTTCATGTTTATCCTCTCTGCTACAAAGAATGTGTGTGTCATAACCTTAAAGAGCTGGCTGGGGGTCCTTTGAGAGTGAGGAGTGATTCCCTTCATTTATCCAAACACATATCTGTTTTTCTGGGTTTTGCTCTCATGTGACAGTTTCGCTATGTCGTCCAGGCTGACCTTGAATTCTCTACGCAGCCCAAGCTGGCCTTGAGCTCAAATCTATCCTCCTGCCTCGGCCTCCTGAGTGCTGGAATTCCAGGTGTGCACCACCACACCTAGCTAAAGATAAAATCTGGCATAAAAAAGGAAGCCACTTCCACCTGTGGGCGACAGCACTGTTTCAAAGGGTTCAAAGGTATTGGGCCCCTTGACAATGTCAGCAAGGAGGAAGCCAACACGGAGTTCTGGCATCTTGTGAAGTAACCTGTAGGTGTGGCAATCTGAGGAGAGTTGATGCATGGGAGAAGAGAGTGGTTTTCTGTTCCCAGAATTCTTACCCATAGCTCAGTTAATAAAAGGGGAACTTGAAGCCAGGCACAGTGATGCTCACCTGTAATCCCAACCAAGGCAGGAAGAATGCCATGAGTTCAAGCCCAGCCTGGGCTACACAGTGAGTTCAACACAAGCCTGAATTGCAGAGTGAAACTCTGTTTAAAAAAAAAAAAAAACTAAGAAAAGCAAACTTAGAATAGCCATCCTGAACACTGTAGGAGCCACACCTGTCACCTGTCCAGCCTTCTCTTTGTGCCCCACCACTCAAGGGAATGACGGTGGTAGGCAAACTCCAAACACAGGAGTCCTTAATGTCTTGGATCTCCCTTCCCCTCTCCCCTCAGCAGCAGCCTGCCAAGGACCGGCCCTTCATCGTGTGGCAACACAACAGGGCTATAACTGCGCTTCTTGGCAGAGTCCCCACCCACGCAGAAAAGCACAGCCCTGCCGGGAACAGAATGGCCTCCTTGCCCGGTAAGGAATGTTTGCGTTCACATCGTTGTTGTACAGCATACATAGTTCCCATGGGTGCTAATGGGACTTCCCTACAGACACATGAAAGAGAACTTGAACTTGGACAGATAGGACCTTCTGCTGAACTCAGACGTTATCTCATTAATTACCTTCACATCCCTATGAAGTGACGCGTGGCCAAATAGTATGGTTGTCTGGCATCTGGATAAATAAAATGAGAAATATGTCATCCGGCTGGTACTAAGTATTTAACAAAGGGAACTGAGTTGAAGCTCCCTGTCCCCCAGGAACTTACAGCCGTGTGTCCCCCACTGTAGCCATCTTAAGGCACTTTAAAATGCAGTTACCAGGAATGAGGCAGCTGCAAGTGTGAAGCGCAGCGCAGCTGGGTGTGGCGGCGTACTGGCATACCTCAGCCCCCTGGAAGCTGAGGCGGGCAGGACTGCAAGTTTGAGTCCCACGTGGGTGACTTAACAAAACTCTGTCTCAAAATAGAAAATTTGGGGGGACCACCCACTAGGGACCCCCCTTCTGTCCCTCTCCCAGACAGGAGCTTTCTTTCCCTCAATAAATATGCTCTGGGCCGGGCGTGGTGGCGCACGCCTGTAATCCCAGCACTCGGGAGGCTGAGGCAGGAGGATTGGTGTGAGTTCGAGACCAGCCTGGGCTACAAAAGTGAGCTCAAGGCCAGCCTCAACTGCATAGCGAGACCCTGTCTCAAAAAGACAAAAAAATAAATAAATAAATATGCTCTGTTCATTAAAAAACAAAAAAGTCAAAATAGAACCTTTTAAGGGCTGAGAAGATAGCTCAGCAGTGTAAGCACCTGCCTGGCAAAAGTGCAAGGTCCTGAGTTTGATCCCCAGTACCCTAAGAAAATAAAAATAAAAACTTTTAGAACATAACTCAGTGGAATGATAGCTCAGTGCAAAGGTACTGAGTTCAATGTTCAACATTTTAAAGGTAAAAAAGCGGGACTGGGGAGATAGCTCCGAGGCACAGGTGTCTGCCTGGCAAGTGCAAGGTCATGAGCTCAAACCCTGGTCCTGCAAAAGAAAATAAACAAATAAAGGTAAAAAAGAGGGCCTGGCAGGATGGCTCAGTGATCTAAAGCACCTGCTTAGGAAAGCTCAGGCAGCTGCAGGGACTGCGGTTTGATCCCCGGCACCACATGCTGCTCCAGCCCTGCCCTCAGGGCAGGCTGAGCCAGCCATACAAATAAATAAATAAACAAAGTTCTGAAACAAGAAAAAAATAATAATAATAAAATAAAGGTTTAAAAAGAGACAATTATTCAAGATGGTGTACAAAAGCAAAATATCTGATCCATAATTTTATACTGATTACAATGTATAGATGTAATACTATTTTGATATGTTGGTTTACATAAAAATATATCACTAAATTTCTTTTTTTTTAATTTTTTTTCTTGTTTCAGAACCTTTGTTTGTTTATTCACTCATTTTTATGGCCGGCTCAGCCTGCCCCAAGGGCAGGGCTGGTGCAGCATGTGGTGCCGGGGATCGAACCGTGATCTCTGCAGCTGCCTAAGCTTTCCCAAGCAGGTGCTTTAGACCACTGAGCCATCCCACCAGGCCCCAATATATCACTAAATTTCATTTCACCTGTTTTTAGATACCATGTAACTACTGAAAATGGCACATTTGTATCCTCTATTATTTTTCCGTTGGACACAACTGACTTTTTTTTTTTTTTTACCTTTACATGTAGTCCTTTGCTTACATGGAAAAAAAAAAAACGCGTATGTCACAAAGGGCTCTGAGTTCTACGCCTCCCTCTATCGCCAACCGACTGCCAAACCATCCATGTAGCTTTGGTCAAATGGCTCTCTTCATCTCCATGGGCTTCGGCTTCCTGGTAAAATTATTTTGAATAACTGAGCCTGAAGACCTCTCCCAGCTCTGACAAGGAATAACTTTAAATTTCTCTTATCTGCTCACTTTTGGAGCCTACCAAATTCCAGGCGAGCCCACAGGGGTTCACTGCTGGTGCACCTGGTGCAGAGGTCTGTGCTGCCCAGGGGACTACATCTGGCCTGTTCTGCATCACCTCCAGGTGACTGACCGTAGGGAGATGGACCTAAGTTACAGGGATGAACATAAGCCTGAGGAATGCAGGAAACCTTGGTTACAGGACAGGTTAGGATTCAGTGGTCAGCTGTCTCTGTTACTCAGATGGGCTGTGTTATGCCACATAAGGAACAACCCGAAAGTCATGGAGGACTGCAAAAGGACTTATTCCCTGGTCATGCTGAGTCTCATCAAGATGGTCTGTATAGTAACCACTCAGGAACTCAAGCCAAGGGACAAGTTATTATCACTAACATTACCAGAGGCTATTTCCAGAGGAGACAGGAACC